>JAQOOF010000299.1:0-37254 GCA_029931835.1 Etheostoma nigrum
GATGGTGAGGAAGCCCACGATGGGAGAAGTGATAACGGCTATCGCGGCTCCCAGCCTACCCTTGAAGCGGACGGCTGGCTCATCGGGTTTGCTTTCCGTTGCATTTTAGCAGAGAGGACCCCTTGTCCCTCCTGTCCGTTTAGTGGTACTTACTCACAAGCGGTTTCTCTCACGGCAGAAAGCCCTGCGAGCCTTCGGGTCGAGAACTTTAATACAATATAGCTCCACGACCCCGCGATTGAGTTTCGGGGCTCGCGAGGCACCCTGTGCGCAAAGTCCACCGCGGACCACCGTTGGTACAAGGTTCAGGGTATCACAAAAACTCTTGAGTCTATCAAATACCGCGGGAAGCGGACGCATAGACATAACATGATAAGCATGGACATGTTTGTGAGGGTCTTCAAGGACCTGAACGTCAACCCGGACAGTTCGCTCGAGAGGGTGCCAGAGTATGTGAGAAATCTCAACGCACCGGAGCCCAAGGGGTAGCTGCTCAAGGAAGAGCAGTTGCAATTGTTGCGGTCAAAGACGCTCACTCCCGAAGCCTGCAGGCGCCTGTGGGACAATAACCACATGTCCTCCATTATAGGCACAGTGGTAGACGCTCAGTGTAAGGATGTGTACAATGACAAGAAGAAAATACATGACGTGGGTCCGGTCTCTCGACTCATTCTTAGGCAGTTTGAAGCGCTGCGCTTGACGCCAATATGCGCCGGCATAAAGATTGCCGGCGTGCCCAGGCCCGACGCGTTTAGCGTACACGGAGACTAAACGTTCCACAATGGCTGTACACGGTGCACGCGCATACACCTGGGGTTTCTTCACTGAAGTGGACCTGGTGGACCTGGTGGCCCACTCAAGACCAGGAACAACAACACCCTGGATAAGGTAACCCTGTGGCGATACAACACACAACTTTGGCTGACGTGGCTGATGTTCTTGCTAACGTACCCTAGCATGGCAGAGCGATCCGCGGCGTACCTGGTGATTGTCACCCGGGACCAACAAGGTTGACGTAAGGGGTTGCTCAAGACCCACAATTTCCATGACGCTTTGCAGCAAGTTCCCGTGGCTGAACAGTTTCTGCCCGCAAGTGCTTAGTTGTCTCACTCCTACGTGCGTGAGCATGAGAGTTGAGAATCGTCTGGCCGCGACGGGTACGAGCGAGGCCGCCTGGTTAGACGAGACCGAGTTGAGTTACAGGAACATGCTTTTCAACGAGGAGAAGAAGATAGAACAATCCAGTAGAAAAGATTCCCGTTTGAGACACGAGGGTTTTGTCCTGTTTTCAGTGATTGTTTAACGTGAAGTAGACTCTCTGTGTCTCGAGGTGTAACTGTCCATTGCCTTCTCGGGACGTACTCGGTCTGTCCCAGGGTTCGAACGTTCGCTGCATTGTAGCTAGCAGACAACTTTTAGATTTTCTTTTTGTGTGTGGGGTGTCTGCCAGTGGATTTATTGTCACAAGAATTCTGTCTTTGATCGAGAGCCAATGGTCGGACCGGTAGCCTCGCCCGGCTTCACATTCGACGTTGCTCGGATGTTTGAAGAGGGACTTATAAAGACGGGGTTTAGGGCGGCTCTGCAATAGCATCAGGGAGTCCTAGTTGGTCCTTGGTTGACTAAAACGTTCCCGAGCCAAAGCAGTCTCAAGGGCAACACCAGATTAGCCGAGATGGGTTTGAGAAACAGAGCTTTCCACGCGATGTTGGCGAACCCTCACCTAGCGCCGTTCGAAGTGATTAACCGCCCATCACAACTACAAGATTTGACACTCATAGACCATCTAATGGCAATCTACAAAGTCAAGGAGACAGACTATGTTGAAGGCGATCCACAGGCGAGCATAGATCGCATGGCCTGCAGGTTGGCGGTTCACTACGTAGCGGAGGATGTGGGCACTCAGTGTGTGGTGCTCGTCAGACGGGACCAAGGCTCACAAGCCGGCCGTGAGGAATTTCAGGCTCAACCGCACCTTTGCGCCTCACACAGCCTTCTGTGAACAAAATCTTTGCGCCATAGAATATGAAATGATGAAGCGTTTGGCCGGTACAGGTATGAAAGACAAATTGTTTCTAGTGACCGGGGACAAGGGAGAGGATGGGAAAAGGCCTGTTGCTCTGCATGTATCGTGTCAGTGTTTTTCCGTGCCGCAACATCCATGTCAATCATTGTCTGTAACACGGCTGCACCTCGCTCCAGCAAGTGGAACGAGCGCTCTGCTCTTTCCTAAATGCTAGCGAGAGATGTGTGTACCTCGGACTCAGACAGAGCATAGACCTTGGATACTACCATGGGACTCTCGGTCTCCTGAACCCTCTGCGTGGTCGTGTACACGCCATGAGCTCCCTCGGGCGCGGTCCTGAGTGTGTACGTATCAAATTGCGACTGGTAGCAGATGGGCCCAAAGCACGGGTCCCCGCACACTACGGGGCACTCGTACCTTAACTCGCCCCTGGTTCACTAGGCACGCAGAGACCGTGGTATCGTCAACCTCCAGAGGCTCGCACGTGCCGATCTCCTCGCATGAGGGCAACCTGTAGTTTGCAGTTTCATCGCTCACCATGGGCCTGTCCAGCCAACATGTCCTGTTATCCTTGAAGGAATCAATGAAGGACATGTACCAACGCGAGAGCACCACGGGCTTCCAGTGCACCCTCTTGACGACCATCATGGCTCTGGGTGACCACGCATGGCTCGCCACGGGTATGTCCGTGTAATACTCTGTTATGAATTCGGGCTCGCACCCGGTCATGTCCGACCGCAATACGCCCTGCGCACATGAGAGTAAGCGCTGGTGAGCTCCCAGCAAGGCGAACGTGACAGCGTTGAGCTGGATATCGACGTCCTGTAGGGTCGCATGACATCTACAACTTGCAAACCTGAGCCTTTGCTTGCCAGGAGTTTGTCAACATCCAGGCCTAAAGCGCTTGAGTGGCCAGAGAGGTGCGTGTCCATAAGAGAGGCCAGGTCGCCAAGTGCCGCTTCTATCCGAGCCACGGCCCTGGTGTACTCGCACTTGGCTGTATTCAAGGCGATCTAGGCCACAACCGAGAGCTGCGAAGACGTAGACATCTCGACTCGTCATTTCAGTTTTCTAATACGGTGCTGCCTGTGTATACTGCACATAGAGCACAGCGTTGCGAGTAACAAAATGTTGATTAATACAGCTAGCACAGTAGCACTCAGGCATAGCGCCGAGGCACGAGCCGAGATGTATGCTACGTGTTGCACTCGCAATTCCACGGCCCGCTCGTCCCGCAAGAGCACTGTAGCCAGTTGAGAGAATGTGTCCCCTAGCGCGTCTAGAGGATTGTTCATTGTGGTCTTACACGCATAGGCCTCTTCGAGACTACCTGGGTCAAAGTTGTGACAGTACAGGACCGTCACGGCTTCCGTGATCTTGGAGCTGAGGTGTCCCAGGGCCGCGATGTAGCTTTTCATATTAGAGAGCAAAGACTCATCTCTTTGTATGAAGTAGCCCGGCGCGGGCCAAGGAGACGAGCGTGGCTCTGCTCCGAAAGAGAACGGTTCCAGGTCGCACGCAAGCTTAACGCGCCTCACACCGTGGTTTACAGCAACTATCATCTTAACCACGATCCCGTTTCCGCGTCATTGCTGCTCGAAATGGCAATTAGGTAAATCCTGGGACTTTGGGTACTGTGACAGAGATCCTAGCGCGGTGCTGTGCTGCACTAATGTAACGACGGCAACCATTAGGCAGGTCTCCACCGTCTCCAAATTCAGACGTTCTAGTATACCAGTAATGCAGGGTCTGGATCTTTGAGACGGCAAACTTGATTATGCGCGACAGCTCCGTGAAGGTTGACGCGCGTTCCGGCGACGCGTCAAAGGTGTAGTCGAGGTAGCCCAACAAATATCGGCGCACTCCCCACATGGCCACGTCCTTGATGTCGGCGAGCTTGCGGATTGAGTAATGGACCCTGGCATAATCCCCAGTGTTCCTTCCACTGTGTCTGTTGACCAATTCCATCTGGTCACAGCTCTCGGGCACGTAGTCCGCCGAGGGGACCGAGACCACAACACCTGCGATGGTTTGATCTTCTGCACAGCTCCTCAAACACCACAAGTCCTATTCTCTCCCGGTACCTTTCACCACGGGGTAGCTTGAGCACATAGTCCTCTACCGCAGCTCCCACAGTCCAGCGAGCGGGTCTTGGTCATAGCCCTCCGACCCCAGCGGTGCTAAGCCCAATTTGTCCAGCAAAGAGTGCTTGTACTTGAACAGAGCATGGCCGAACTGCTTCGTAGAGACACCAAACACAACACCCCTGAAGAGCTCCAGCTGAAAGGGTTCCATCTTCATGACCTTGACTTGAAAATATTCAAACACCCTGTAAATCAATCGTTCAAACCGGTACATGACAGCGCTGGCTGTGTCCTTTACACCGTGAAGCTGTAGCCTACGCATCCTATCCTTGGCGCCCTCGAGCCCAAGCTCCTTAATCAGTGCAGCTTGAGCCAAATGATCCGTGAACAGGCGATTGTACTCTGTCACTCTGTCGTTCTCGATCTGCACCCTTTCTCTGTCGCTGTCGTCCTTGGAGAGCCTGGTCCTCACACAGTCGACAGCCACGCCGACGGGCACGGACCTAGAGGTGTCGATGAGATCTCGCACGACGTGGCAGAACAACCACTTGTCTTCGTCCAGGTTCTAGTACAGTGCTCGTGCGAAGCATCGCAACCTTGTCGATGCGTTCCAAACAGAGCTCGACTGGAGCTCCAGTGACGACGAGTGTCGTATTATGCCCCGGAGAATGCATCACAGGCAGTTCCATGTGTCTCACAGAGAAGGAGGTAGAGAGCCCCTCGCGATCTATAGTAATAGAATCTGTGTTACCGCTGAAGATTCACTTTAGATACTGTTGGCTTCACTCGGGGGTGCCCTGGCCTAACACCAAGCATGTGGGAACTAGGATGGGGCCGTTAGTCGAACGTGAATTGTACAACGTACATTGAACATTGATGGGACATGACATCACCGAGCAGTGTGCAGCCAGCTGTGCTTGGTCAAGACAGTTGACCAGCAAGACATGAAGGCCTTCTGGTTGACCACGGACGGGCGACTGGTCTACGTTGATTGAGTCTGAGGACTTCAAGTTCCGCTACCTCAGGCACCAAAACCTACGCGTGGCGCTGTCCTTGTGGACTAGCAACCCAGAGCTGTGCGGCCAAGCAATGAGGGCTTCAGCCTCTGCTCACGCCAACCTCCTTTGCATATGCACCGAAGCTACTACTTTGAGCCGGGGTTTGTTCTACAACTTGTATGCCAAATATCCTCTCCCCATCAAAACAAACGGGGACCAGGATGTCTCATGGCAGATGTATCGCGTGAACAAGAAGGACATTAGTGCCAAGGAGATACAGAACGGTCAGGGATTACTCATCGAGCTCGATCCTCTTTACAGAGAATATTTCAACTTCATCACGAACCCAACTACATTCTCCAAACTCAAGGAGCGAGTGAGGCTTCTGGGTGCTCAGTGGTGGGTACAAGAGGAACGTTCACAGTTGAAGTTTTCGCAGAACCTGACCAAAAACCGGTTTGCACAAATTATTACTAGATTGGCCTTTTTTTCTCACCATGTCATAAAAAGCAAGTAGTGTGCACAAATACAACAAACAAAATACCAAGACATGTACATAGCTCACAACAAAGCTCTGTGCATGAGACAGCCTCTTACAACATTGGTGTCCTAACAGGTTAGCCATTCCTCCCCGCGGTCGGATGGCCGCCCCAGTAAGCTTAGCCTACGCTCTGATACGCCAAGGCTTTATTAGGGTGTAGTATGAGCAGTGAGTACTGACACGGACTGCGTGAGACAAACTAGACAGCAACGTCAAACTTTTGAACATTAAACACACGTGTACGTTGAGCCATGTGGTCTGCAAAACACACAGACCTTAACGGGAGTGCAAAAATGATTCGAAACGACCGGTGGAAAGGCATTAGGACCAAGATACATCTTGATGAAGCTGGACAACAACACTTGGCACAGGAATAGGCAGTGCAGATTCTATCGCATAGGTTCTACAGGAAAGGCATGGACAAGGTTCTGCAGTACATGCTTGATAAACCTATAGGCCATTAAATTTTTATTAGACCTGACACCAAGGAAAGTGACAGGTTTGCCGTGCTGCTGCGAGACAAAGACAATACAGTTCGCCACAACATTTGGCCAAACACAAACTACAGCAAATACATCATGTCCACCCTTCGAGGGAGTGAGCAGTGTTATGACAGCATAGCGGAGCTTTTGAGTCAGTGGGACGACAGCTGTGTTGACTACGAGATGATCAGGACAATGGACAGAGACGAGATATCTGGATCTACAGGAGCAAAACAACGTTTAGATGCAAATGCGTCTGAGGTTGCGGGAGCGCAGAGTGGCAGCAGCGTAGCACATGGTACGGATGTACACACCCGCGGAGCCCCAAGTGTCCACAGAAGCCGCAAGGTGAGGTATTACGCCGCCAACAAGGTTGGCGATGAGGACGTGCAGAATGCTCTAGAGACGTCTGGGTTGCAAGCGGCACATTGGTGCCAAGCAGCGTGTGTCCCACGGTCCACAATGATGTGGTTCGCCAGCATGTGGATTACAACCACGAGGAGGTTCATGAGGCTGAGCACGACTCCAACCGCGAAGACGTGCCTGTACCTGAGCAACGCCGGTGTCCCCGGTGTCTACAAGAGCCTTAAGCGGCTCCAAGTCACGACTCAGAGACGTGTGGGCAACGACAATGAGCAATTGCCTGTAGACTGGCAACCTCGACGGCCCAGTATCCAAAGGTGTCAGAACGCTGCTAGTTGTAATTTGGACCGTGACTACGAGGAGGTCGAGGACCAAAGCTAGGAGGAAATTGATGACTATGATGATCGTGAAGGGGCTGTGAAACAAAAGCCTTGGGGTGGGGGTAGTTGTTGGTGTAACACTGTTCATCATGTGGACCATGACTATGAGAACTTTGATGATGCTGAAGTGGACTACTGAACAGATCGAAACCTTGATACCTTTATCTTTGAGGATTTTCACAGGGTGCCGTGACGGAGTGTTTGGTGTCTTCATGTATATGTTCACTACTCAAAGGATGAGTACCCAGTGTGTGTCTGGTTTGCTGTATTTGTTTTATTGACCTTTAACAACCTCTTCGTGTGGGATTAGGAGAGTGTTCTCATCACATTTAATTTTCGCAAAGTGCCATTTGTTTCTTCTCGTCAGACGTAGCCTTAAGGCCCGTACACACCGGGACAAATATCAGCGGGCGTTATTCGTCAGTGTTTTGACGCGTTTTTTGTGTTCACACCCAAGCGATTTTCACTGACGATGCGCCGAATGAACATGCAAATTTATTTTCTGTCACTAGATGGCGCTTAATGTAAAACAAATACCCCCGTACATAGGGTGGCGCTGCGCAACTTTGCGCTTCTGATACTCGCTTGCAACTCAGAAGAAGAGCAGAGAAGAAGAGAGCAAGTATTTAGAACATTTCTTCTAAATCAGACAAAGAAAACATGGATATCGTAAGCACCAGTCCGAAACCAACGAGACCAGCAGCTCAACATTTATTTTGGACATCGTGCTTTGCCTCTTCCTCGTCTTGTGGCAGTGATGACGGTGGCGTATGTCTTCTTCGTTTGTGTGCTCGGTATGACCGTTTTGTGCTTAAGCGCCCCCAAGCTGTGTTTTACTGTAACTTCAGAAGCACAAGACACGTGAGCAAAAGGACCGATTTCATTGGTCGGATCGTTTTTGACGCGGCGCGTCAAACCAAAAAAACGAACCAGAGGCGTTTTTTTTTTAAAAATGACGCTTTTACGCGTGGCGTTTTTCACGTCGGTGTGCACACTCTCATTGACGCCCTTTGTTTAGTCACGACGCGTTAAACGTCGGCGAACATCGCGCGCAAAATTCGTCCCGGTGTGAAAAGGAATTTAGGCTGAATCCCATTTCTCCATCTTACCCCTACCCCTTGGCCCTTAAAACCAAGGGGTAAGGGTGAAAACATACCCCTATGAAATGGGACACCACTTGGTTACATCCCCATACAGTATTGATCACAAACTTCCAACATGCAATACATGTATCATGTATACATACATATACACCCTGTATACATGTGTGTTGTATATCTGTTTTAGTTATCACCGTTTTGAATGTCATTGATGTTCAGAAAAACATTTTGTTAACAAAAATCTGTCTTTATTGCCGGTAAATTAAACATAACAGGCAAAAACATTACATAAAGTGATGTGACAGAACCATTATCAACTATTAGAACCATACCTAACATGTCACACACAAAAAGGCTTCATATGTGTAAGACTAAAAAAATACACACAAGACCACAAACAAATTAACTACAGCTGTTCTGATATTCCAGACCAGTCTGATGCCTGTTGGCCTCTCATTTTATCAGTGTCCCATAGCAAAACCAACAATATACAAGTGCATGAACAGGAATTAATTACAAATGATTACAATAATACAGTACAAATGCAATAATGAATGGGTACAACATGAACATATGAATTAGGAAACTTCTGCTCGTTTTCAGCCTGAAAGTGGATCAGCTGCTGTGTCCTCCTGTGTGATACAGAGCGGTATATGTAAAGCACGTAGCAATGTATCATAGACCGTTAATATTAATATATACAGTCGATGCGATGTATACAGTCTATTCAAGGCAGAGAAATGCGGGACTGTGCACATCAACGTTAGCGATTAGCGCAAGCAAGCGATTTTTAAAAAGTTTCAGTTAGGAACATGGTTGCAAGTATATATGTACAGGACTGCACAGACCACAAAACAAGACTGTCGTAACTTTTAAATCAATTATTTAAGCCGAAAATACTTACATTTATGCGTCTGTCAGGTTGAAGCGGCAGCCATTGTTGTTGCGTATGTGTTTACAAGTGAGGTCGCGTCCACACTCGTTTTCGAGGGGTATACACCCCTTGGTCTATCCCCTACCCCTCGGTCGAAATAAGAAATGGGATAGCACTAAATGTAAATGTGCTGTATTTATATAGCGCTTTTCTAGTCTGAACGACTACTCAAAGCGCTTTTACATAGTACAGGAACCATTCACCATTCACACACATTCATACACTGTGGCCGAGGCTGCCGTACAAGGTGCCATCTGCTCATCAGATAAACATGCACACACATTCACACTCCGATGACACAGCATCGGGGGCAACTCGGGGTTCAGTGTCTTGCCCAAGGACACTTCGACATGGGACTGCAGGGCCGGGGATTGAACCACCAACCTTCCAATTGGCAGGCAACGGCTCTACCACTGAGCCACAGCCGCCCCTACTAGGTCCCGCGTGAACGCGCGAAACCAAGGGGAAGGGGTAAGATAGAGAAATGAGATTCAGCCTTAGACTTCTCTTTATCAATCCTTTTGGAATGACTCCCGCTAGGAAATTAAAATGACCAGCAGCAGTTTCCAGCAAGAACAACATTGTAGAGAGACGTTAAAGACGGTATTAGGGTTAGAGAAGATTCTCTCGATGATCCCCCCAGTTTGATAGGGGATCAAAGGGAAATGCACGGGCCGGTAGAATAAAAGAATTGGTTGTGTTCTATTTCTGTTATGGATTATGTTTTGTCATTAAACAATTAAATTAATATTATTCTAAATAGAAGGACACATCATCAATAGAGAACCTTGGAATCTTCAGGTGTTTCGGCCATTACCACTAGACATCCTCCCCCAATAATATTCAGTATTACAGTCTGTTTTGAAGTGTATTAAGAGGTATTTTGAAGCTTGTTTGTTTTGAATTTTAGTTTGCTGTTTGAGAAATTAAATTTTTGGCACCAAAGTGCTACCATATATCAAGGCAATTAAAGTTTGAAAATTGATTTTGTGTGGCACCAAAACATTTGTGCATATAAAAAGAATTGTTTAAGAATTGTTGTTTTGAAGCAAAAGTATTACCATATTCTTAAGTAAAACAGTGTTTAAAAAAAATAGTATTAAAGTATTTCAAGCACAATGATCAATGAATTAATTTATTACATCAGATGTATAAGAAATATATTATGTCTATTTGACATCAATAAACACAAATTATCATCTACTTACAATCTGTTCCAATAGATGTCTGTTTACAGCGCCGCCTAGAGGCTTTTTATATATCAAACAGGTCAGAGGATATGGAGGTCCAGGGCCCCAGGTCAGCTTTTAAAATCACTTCCTGTGTTCCATACACCGCACAACTACAGGAGACACTGTTCTCAACAAAATTCGTGTGAACAGGCTGCACTCCTGAAGTCATTATCTGTACGGGTACCTATTGTCACGGTTTCAGAGCTCAAAATTTGGAAAAGACTCTGCGGTGTGAAAAGCACACCAGGAAGGACGAGCAGAGTTAAGAGTTAAGAGTATCACGGTGTGAGTCCCATGTCGTTACGACGAAGGGAAGTGAGGGAAAACTTAGAGTGAAAATTGCTGTTTGAAGCGTTTGTGGGCGTGGTCTAAGCATTTAATGCTGTAACTTTCTTTCTAAACGTCCGAAAGACATGCAATAAAGTTCAATTTGAATCTTTAAGTCTTCTGTATCAAATTATGTTAGTCATGTGACTGCAAAATAACCGGAAGTAGTTAAAATATCGCTATTAAGGCGTTTATGGGCTTAGTTTAAGGTTGTTTATGCTGTAACTTACTTTCCAAAGGTTGTAGAAGTTTGGAATGAAGATTACAAATAAAATATAAAAATCAGATTATATGCAATTAGTTGTACGAATTTTATGGGTGAGAAGAAAGGAGAGAGAGAGAGAGAGAGAGAGAGAGAGAGGGGAGAGCGGGGAGAAGAGGGATTGAAATTGAGTTTTTGTAGAGAAGAAGGAAGGAGGCAGAGCCAGGGAGAGAAGTCGGACCGGACTTTACTCTCCCCCGCCGGACCGGGCAGTTACTCTACCTCCCCCTACTCCCTCATTTGCATGAGGTAAGAGAGGGGAGAAGGGTTAGGGGGTTAGGGTTAGGGTTTTGGGGTAGGGTTTTGCCATACACAATGAATTGAAAATGCTGACTTCCATAATTCCAACCCACTTTCCTAGAATCTGGGTCTTCCAGATTCCATAATTCCAGATTTTGAAAGATGGAATGTGGAATTCTGGAAGCAAATCTCGGGTCGCCACTAGATGGCAGCAAAACCTTAAATTCCATATTTTGACTCCGAAATTCCAGAAAATGACCACTGGGGGCAGTGTTGACCCCAGATTCCATTTTTTCATATAAATGACCACTAGGGGCAGTGTTACCCCCAGATTCCATATTTTAAATAAAATCCAGATTTTCATATATTATCATGCTTAAAACTCAAATATTCCACAGATGTTTTAATTAAGTGTTTTATAACTTCCTTTTGCGTCACAAGTGTCAAAATTGACAGGAATCACCAGTGCGACCCCGGCGTTCAGCCAGAAGAGGTCCTATGTCTCTATTCCATTGTTTTAACCCAAATGGGCCCTCGAGAAGAGGGATAATACTGGGAAGTGATGAGAGGTACAGAGCAGGGTGGGGGAGGGGTCAAATTTGCAACTTTTGAAGGGAGCGTCATAGAGCGACAAGAAAGGCATCGTCGGAACGGGCCCGACAAGCCGATCTGGGCCGTCTATGAATTGAACAGCTACTGCCACCTTTGGGACCAAAGTTTGCTCGAGCACGGCGAGACACACGACTTCTTGTAGCTCTCCGCGTCCTGAACATAGCTGTCTTGAAATGGGCTGGCTACGTCGCATTGTTGCTGAGAAATGTGGGCTAAAGTCAAGAGAAATTGCTCTGGGGATAGGCAAACATTTGGAATCCGGAATGAGAATGTGGATGGGATTTATGATGTCATAGCTAGGGATGGGTTAGGGTTAGGGCCATCAAAACCGGGTGATGGGCTCACATCCTTTAGCCCAACAACATATGTGATGCAGAGATTGCTAGCTCACTTTTGAAAATTTCATCAAAATTGACTCCAGAGCTGAAAAAGGCAAAATGAGCTGCTGATGAGAGTGGAAGAAAAGGGTGGGGGAGGGGAGAATTAGCAAATTTTGAAGGGCGCGTCGTAGAGCGACAATCGAGGCATCGTCGGAAAGGGCCCGAAAAGCTGAGCAGATCGCATTGGAGGGGGTCTCTCTCAGTCAAAGGGTTAACAAATAATGGGGTCCTAAAGTTATTCCAAATTACAATATATTGGACTCCCAGATTCTTGTCTATCTACAGCAGGCCTCATAGATGACTTTCTGGCGCCCTTCTGGTGTCTGTTTGTTCTGCTTCCTGTTTATATAGCGCTTACATCATACAGGATACATTCACCATTCACACACATTCATACACTGTGCCCGAGTACACTTCGACATGGGACTGCAGGGCCGGGGATCGAACCACCAACCTTCCGATTGGCAGGCAACCACTCTACCACTGAGCCACAGCCGCCCTCCCTTTTCTTTTTTTTCTTTTAGTTTTTTTTTTTCTCACATGCGTCAATGGCCTCTAGGAGGAGCTGTTTCTTTTTTTTGAGCTAGAAATCCCTTTAAACTTCAACGGGACTTCCTGTTTAAATAAACAGGGTCCTAAAGTTATTCCAAATTACAACCTATTTGACTTCCAGATTCTGGTTTGTCTACAGCAGGCGTCAAAAATGACTTTTTCAGTCATTTTGGGGCCCTTCCTTTGGGGCCACAGGGCCAAAAAAATAGACAATTCATACGGGGGATACCACGTTGATTCACCGCGAGTTTCAAGTCTGTAGCTCGTCAGACGGCCGAATACGAGCCAAAAAGACTCTATTTAGGACTAGGCAGAAATGTGGAATTGCTGACCTTTTGACCCTTAAAATATGAAATATTCAATGGGCAATAACACAGGAATGCAAGGGGCTAGGGACGAGGGCCCAAGTGTTCCCGACAGCCCTCGGGGAGCTTTATAACATATGTCAGAACCAGGTCCCTAGTGTCGTTTTTTAGGGTCCAGCTCTGGTCTGACCACAAAAAATTAGCCTATGAAAACTTGTTGCATTTTAGGAGATTCTTCCAGGAAGGGACAAAGTTGCTATCTCAGTCATTTTAGGTCGCACTTTCTTGACCCAGACATCGCCGGAAAGGTCTCTCAGAGCCGGAGTCAGCCATCTTGGAATCAAACCTCTACTCCATTGCAGTGAAGAGCTAGGTGGCGTTAAAGGGTAAACATTTCTACCTCTTCAAGGGTCATAAATCACAAACCGAAGCACTCAGCGATGTGGGACAGGCACCAATGGAAAGCACTCGAAAAGCTCTATCACATATGTGTCCCCCGAGCAGGTGGGGCCCTTCTGGGGCAAACTCCGCAACGCAAGGTGTTATCGGGATGCCCCCCGGGATTTTCTCGTAGTGCTCAGTCAGGCGATCGCATCGGTGGCATGCGGGTCTCTCTGAGTCAAAGGGTTAAAAAGTAATGGGGGCCTAAATTCATTCCAAATTACAACCTATTTGACTTCCAGATTCTGGTTTGTCTACAGCAGGCCTCAAAAATGACGTTTTCAGTCATTTTGGGGCCCTTCCTTTGGGGCCACAGGGCCAAAAAAATAGACAATTCATACGGGGGATACCACGTTGATTCACCGCGAGTTTCAAGTCTATAGCTCGTCAGACGCCCGAATATGAGCCAAAAAGACTCTATTTAGGACTAGACAGAAATTTGGAAGGTGACCTTTTGACCTTTCAAATGTAAAGGGCAATAACTCAGGAATGCAAGGGGCTAGGGACAAGGGCCCAAATGTTCCCGACAGCCCTCAGGGAGCTTTATAACATGATCAACATACTAATGTCATATTTATTGATATCACACCCACAGCAATGCTACACAAGCATTTGTGTGTCTGAAACAGTTGTACTATATGCAAAAATAAACACAATAACCATTGTAACTCATATAAAGCACGTACTATTTACATTTCTTCAAAAAAGGCCCAAATATATAATATGTAAAATAAATATATGCCAAATCTGATTCCTGTTTTATTTTGATAGTGTAGTTTCCTGTCTTATTTTGCTAGTTTCCGGTCTTGTCTAGTCTTGTCCAGCTTTGCTTTGTGCTTGACGCCCCAAATGGCCGCTAGATGGCGCTGTTTCGACCTGTTCTAGGAATCCCTTTAAACTTTAAACTTCAACGGGACTTCTTGTTTAAATAAAGGTTAGAAAAAAAATATAAACAAACAAAATGGGTGACGCCATTGACCAGACAGACGGTTATATAAGGCATATTTCCTGTTGCCACTGGGGGGCGCTATCAAAAAAGTCCATATTGGCGTGCAGATGTCCTTGACTGTAACCTTCCTTTGTCAACAAGAAGTAGGAAATTCAACAGCCGAAGGTTATTGAATTATTTATTTAATTTTTTTTCAGCAACCGAAGGTGCAGCAAAGTAGCAGCTGCAAGGTGAGTAAATAAGCGTGAATGTGAAACACACGTGTCCGTTGTACAAAATGGGTTGAAAATGGTTTGTGTTTGCCTAATTTCACTGTCTAACATCACAATGGCATGTTTATAAGTGCTTTATTGCCCTTTAGAAGTAAAAAATGTTATTGCTTGCACAGATGTAAATGTGGTATATGCCAAATTTCAATCTGTCACATGATATATAGATATATATAGATATAAATTTGTTTTGTTTGCTTTTGAAGATAGTTAGTCAGCTAGCTTCACAATACATGCATGTTAAAGATGTTTTGCCCTTGTGAACTTCCTCTAGTTTTGCTGACTTGCATATATACTTGCAACCATGTTAGTAACTGAAACTTTTTAAAAATCGCTAGCTTGCAATGCTAACGCCAATCGCTTACGCTCATCGCTAATGCTAACGCTTAGTTATGTAATGTAATGTCAGGGCTGCCAACTCTCACGCATTGGCCGTGAGACACACGCATTTGACTGGTTTCACACGCTCACACGCCACACCTCCGATTTCTCACGCTGAAGTGTCAACCCGGTCGGTCAAATTTCTGAAAGATGAATTTATCTATAGATCTACCTGTTGAGCCACTCGTGATCGACTAGTTGTGCTTTCAGAGACTGTGAGGGGGTTCAAGAGCGCTACCTGTCTGTGGAAGTTTCGAATTGTCGCAAACTGAGAAAATTTTTTTTTTCACGAGCCATCCCAGGTGCATTTCCCCGGCTTCAGGTATGAGCTCTGAGTATTACAGACCCGTCCGTCGCTTCGTGTCCACTCTCTCTGTAACAATAGAGGTGAGCAGCACGGCTGGTAGTGTAGCAACTTTAGTTCATTTTAGTGGACCCGCTCTGCTGTGGACAGTGACGAGTTGCATCCGTGCTCTACCTCCGATGAAGAGCAGCGTAGGCTACAGCCTCCTCTAAACTCTGTCAGAGACCAGAGACCCAGATGGGCTTCTGTGTCTGTCAGACGGTCTGAGTGAGATCCACCATATCAACGGCGCATTAACATCCACAGCAGACTATATTACAACTCTCCAAATCTCGGACAACAGAGATGGGAGGAGTTATATTTAGAATGTGCACAAAGTTGTAAACATGAGCAGAAATCTGATGAAACACATCTGAGCTATACTATACTATACTGCAATGTTGGGCCACTATTGTGCTCCTCTAACCTTGGTGCATCTCTAAATGTAACTGTAAATAATTCATTCAATGTTTTATAAAATGAACAAATTGTCTTTATTTTCCCAAAAAAGTAAATACAGTAAGGGGGGGGGCACAGAGGAAGAGGGCCAAACATTACTGAACCTTGGCACAAAGGTTAAAGGATTAGAATTTATGTAAATCAGTGGTTCTCATTCTTTAGAATTTCAGTGGTCTTAGTTGATTCCTCAACATTAATTTAACTTTGGGTCCCTGGTCCCTACACCAGGGACCCCTGGACCTGTTCACCACAGACCCAAATCTTCTCAGCTGTTGCTGACATATGCTACTGTCTCTTCATGTGGCTCATTATGTTTGGCACATTATCTGGGTCAGTTCTTATATCATAAGAAGGTAATAAAGTAAATAATGTAAATTCTGAATGCCCTAATACGACAATGCCCTAATACAACAATACAAAGGCTCTTAACCCTACAGTTTTGCACATATCATGTAAGATTTGATTTCTCCATTTTTTTGCACAAAACTCTCCAGAAAGTGTCATTTAATGGTTTATTTTTCAAATAAATTTCCTGGGGGTGCATACCCCCAGACCCCCCTAGGGAGAGCCCCCCATCTCCCCCACATATAACAAATCCCAATTTAAACACTGACGGATAGTGATGCTGAAAGAGCCAAAGAAATTGTTTTGCACGCGGCAAAATATGGGTCGGCCCCATCAAATCTCACTCCAAGGTTTTTGGAAAAGTTGGCAGCTCTGAAAACATAATGTGGCCATGCAGACTGATTTTTTTCAGTGGTGGAATTTGAACTGTGTCAAGCATTGGTCGTTCAGTGGTAGATTTCTCACCTGACACGTGTGAGCCCGAGGACAAATTCCCGGCCAATGCAGCTTTCCTTTACTACTATTCAGAATTAGCCCCTGCACAAAAGGAGCATGTTTGTATGATGGCAAAAAGCTCATTTCTGGTAATGTTAACCTCTAGATTTCAGTCATGCATGTTAGCTCCATTTTGGTTATTGATGCACTAGGCCGCCCAAGAGACTGTGATCCGTGTTTGATGGAAGATGGATAAAATTACCTTTTTGCTGACACTTGTGAAAACATAATGAAGCCATGCAGACTGATTTTCTTCAGTGGTGAAATTCTAAGCATGCCACGCATTGGTGGCTCAGTGGTACAATTCTCGCCTGCCATGCGGGAGACCCGGGTCCGATTCCCGGCCACTGCAGCTTTCCTTTACTACTATTTGGAATTAGCCCTTGCACAAAACGGGCATGTTTGTGTGAAAGCAAACAACTAATTTCTGGTGATATTAACCTCTAGATTTCAGTCATGCATGTTAGCTCCATTTTGGTTATTGATGCACTAGGCCGCCCAAGAGACTGTGATCCGTGTTTGATGGAAGATGGATAAAATTACCTTTTTACTGACGCTTGTGAAAACATAATGTGGCCATGCAGACTGATTTTTTTCAGTGGTGCAATTTGAACCGTGTCAAGCATTGGTCGTTCAGTGGTAGATTTCTCACCTGCCACGTGTGAGCCCGAGGACAAATTCCCGGCCAATGCAGCTTTGCTTTACTACAATTCAGAATTAGCCCCTACACAAAAGGAGCATGTTTGTGTGATGGCAAAAAGCTCATTTCTGGTAATGTTAACCTCTAGATTTCAGTCATGCATGTTAGCTGCATTTTGATTGTTGGTGTACTAGGCACCTCAAGAGATTTTATTCCGTGTTTAATGAAATATGGATAAAATGACTTTATTGCTGACACTTGTGAAAACATAATGTAGCCATGCATACTGATTTTCTTCAGTGGTGAAATTATAAGCACGTCAAGCATTGGTGGTTCAGTGGTAGAATTCTCGCCTCCCACGCGGGAGACCCGGGTCCGATTCCCGGCCAATGCAGCTTTCCTTTACTACTATTTGAAATTAGCCCTTGCACAAAACGGGCATGTTTGTGTGAAAGCAAACAACTCATTTCTGGTGATATTAACCTCTAGATTTCAGTCATGCATGTTAGCTCCATTTTGGTTATTGTTGCACTAGGCCGCCCAAGAGACTGTGATCCGTGTTTGATGGAAGATGGATAAAATTACCTTTTTACTGACACTTGTTAAAACATAATGTGGCCATGCAGACTGATTTTTTTCAGTGGTGCAATTTGAACCAAGTCAAGCATTGGTGGTTCAGTGGTAGAATTCTCGCCTCCCACGCGGGAGACCCGGGTCCAATTCCCGGCCAATGCAGCTTTCCTTTACTACTATTTGGAATCAGCCCCTGCACAAAAGGGGAATGTTTGTGTGATGGCAAACAACTAATTTCTGGTGATATTAACCTCTAGATTTCAGTCATGCATGTTAGCTCCATTTTGGTTATTGATGCACTAGGCCGCCCAAGAGACTGTGATCCGTGTTTGATGGAAGATGGATAAAATTACCTTTTTACTGACGCTTGTGAAAACATAATGTGGCCATGCAGACTGATTTTTTTCAGTGGTGCAATTTGAACCGTGTCAAGCATTGGTCGTTCAGTGGTAGATTTCTCACCTGCCACGTGTGAGCCCGAGGACAAATTCCCGGCCAATGCAGCTTTGCTTTACTACAATTCAGAATTAGCCCCTACACAAAAGGAGCATGTTTGTGTGATGGCAAAAAGCTCATTTCTGGTAATGTTAACCTCTAGATTTCAGTCATGCATGTTAGCTGCATTTTGATTGTTGGTGTACTAGGCACCTCAAGAGA
Source organism: Etheostoma nigrum (assembly GCA_029931835.1). Taxonomy (NCBI): domain Eukaryota; kingdom Metazoa; phylum Chordata; class Actinopteri; order Perciformes; family Percidae; genus Etheostoma; species Etheostoma nigrum. The sequence goes on from JAQOOF010000299.1 coordinate 18,371, forward strand.
TTTTATTCCGTGTTTAATGAAATATGGATAAAATGACTTTATTGCTGACACTTGTGAAAACATAATGTAGCCATGCATACTGATTTTCTTCAGTGGTGAAATTATAAGCACGTCAAGCATTGGTGGTTCAGTGGTAGAATTCTCGCCTCCCACGCGGGAGACCCGGGTCCGATTCCCGGCCAATGCAGCTTTCCTTTACTACTATTTGAAATTAGCCCTTGCACAAAACGGGCATGTTTGTGTGAAAGCAAACAACTCATTTCTGGTGATATTAACCTCTAGATTTCAGTCATGCATGTTAGCTCCATTTTGGTTATTGTTGCACTAGGCCGCCCAAGAGACTGTGATCCGTGTTTGATGGAAGATGGATAAAATTACCTTTTTACTGACACTTGTTAAAACATAATGTGGCCATGCAGACTGATTTTTTTCAGTGGTGCAATTTGAACCAAGTCAAGCATTGGTGGTTCAGTGGTAGAATTCTCGCCTCCCACGCGGGAGACCCGGGTCCAATTCCCGGCCAATGCAGCTTTCCTTTACTACTATTTGGAATCAGCCCCTGCACAAAAGGGGAATGTTTGTGTGATGGCAAAAAGCTCATTTCTGGTAATGTTAACTTCGAGATTTCAGTCATGCATGTTAGCTCCATTTTGGTTATTGATGCACTAGGCCGCCCAAGAGACTGTGATCCGTGTTTGATGGAAGATGGATAAAATTACCTTTTTACTGACGCTTGTGAAAACATAATGTGGCCATGAAGACTGATTTTTTTCAGTGGTGCAATTTGAACCGTGTCAAGCATTGGTCGTTCAGTGGTAGATTTCTCACCTGCCACGTGTGAGCCCGAGGACAAATTCCCGGCCAATGCAGCTTTGCTTTACTACAATTCAGAATTAGCTCCTACACAAAAGGAGCATGTTTGTGTGATGGCAAAAAGCTCATTTCTGGTAATGTTAACCTCTAGATTTCAGTCATGCATGTTAGCTGCATTTTGATTGTTGGTGTACTAGGCACCTCAAGAGACTTAGATCCGTGTTTGATGAAATATGGATAAAATGACCTTGTTGCTGACACTTGTGAAAACATAATGTAGCCATGCAGACTGATTTTCTTCAGTGGTTAAAATTATAAGCATGTCAAGCATTGGTGGTTCAGTGGTAGAATTCTCGCCTGCCACGCGGGAGACCCGGGTTCAATTCCCGGCCAATGCAGCTTTCCTTTACTACTATTTGGAATTAGCCCCTGCACAAAAGGGGAATGTTTGTGTGATGGCAAAAAGCGCATTTCTGGTAATGTTAACCTCTAGATTTCAGTCATGCATGTTAGCTTCATTTTGATTGTTGGTGCACTGGGCAACTCAAGAGACTTAGATCCGTGTTTGATGAAATATGGATAAAATGACCTTGTTGCTGACACTTGTGAAAACATAATGTAGCCAAGCAGACTGATTTTCTTCAGTGGTGAAATTCTAAGCACGCCAAGCATTGGAGGTTCAGTGGTAGAATTCTCGCCTGCCATGCGGGAGACCCGGGTCCGATTCCCGGCCAATGCAGGTTTCCTCTACTACTATTTAGAATTAGCCCTTGCACAATACGGGCATGTTTGTGTGAAAGCAAACAACTCATTTCTGGTGATATTAACCTCTAGATTACAGTCATGCATGTTAGCTCCATTTTGGTTATTGATGCACTAGGCCGCCCAAGAGACTGTGATCTGTGTTTGATGGAGGATGGATAAAATTACCTTTTTACTGACGCTTGTGAAAACATAATGTGGCCATGCAGACTGATTTTTTTCAGTGGTGCAATTTGAACCGTGTCAAGCATTGGTCGTTCAGTGGTAGATTTCTCACCTGCCACGTGTGAGACCGAGGACAAATTCCCGGCCAATGCAGCTTTGCTTTACTACAATTCAGAATTAGCCCCTACACAACAGGAGCTTGTTTGTGTGATGGCAAAAAGCTCATTTCTGGTAATGTTAACCTCTAGATTTCAGTCATGCATGTTAGCTCTATTTTGGTTATTGATGCACTAGGCCGCCCAAGAGACTGTGATCCGTGTTTGATGGAAGATGGATAAAATTACCTTTTTACTGACGCTTGTGAAAACATAATGTAGCCATGCAGACTGATTTTCTTCAGTGGTGAAATTCTAAGCACGCCAAGCATTGGTGGTTCAGTGGTAGAATTCTCGCCTGCCATGCGGGAGACCCGGGTCCGATTCCCGGCCAATGCAGGTTTCCTCTACTACTATTTAGAATTAGCCCTTGCACAATACGGGCATGTTTGTGTGAAAGCAAACAACTCATTTCTGGTGATATTAACCTCTAGATTTCAGTCATGCATGTTAGCTCCATTTTGGTTATTGATGCACTAGGCCGCCCAAGAGACTGTGATCTGTGTTTGATGGAAGATGGATAAAATTACCTTTTTACTGACGCTTGTGAAAACATAATGTGGCCATGCAGACTGATTTTTTTCAGTGGTGCAATTTGAACCTTGTCAAGCATTGGTGGTTCAGTGGTAGAATTCTCGCCTCCCATGCGGGAGACCCGGGTCAAATTCCCGGCCAATGCAGCTTTCCTTTACTACTATTTGGAATTAGCCCCTGTACAAAAGGGGAATGTTTGTGTGATGGCAAAAAACTCATTTCTGATAATGTTAACCTCTAGATTTCAGTCATGCATGTTAGCTCTATTTTGGTTATTGATGCACTAGGCCGCCCAAGAGACTGTGATCCGTGTTTGATGGAAGATGGATAAAATGACCTTTTTACTGACGCTTGTGAAAACATAATGTGGCCATGCAGACTGATTTTTTTCAGTGGTGCAATTTGAACCGTGTCAAGCATTGGTCGTTCAGTGGTAGATTTCTCCAATGCATGGCAAAAAGCTCATTTCTGGTAATGTTAACCTCTAGATTTCAGTCATGCATGTTAGCTCTATTTTGGTTATTGATTCACTAGGCTGCCCAAGAGACTGTGATCCGTGTTTGATGGAAGATGGATAAAATTACCTTTTTACTGACGCTTGTGAAAACATAATGTGGCCATGCAGACTGATTTTTTTCAGTGGTGCAATTTGAACCTTGTCAAGCATTGGTCGTTCAGTGGTAGATTTCTCACCTGCCACGTGTGAGCCCGAGGACAAATTCCCGGCCAATGCAGCTTTACTTTACTACAATTCAGAATTAGCCCCTACACAAAAGGAGCATGTTTGTGTGATGGCAAAAAGCTCATTTCTGGTAATGTTAACCTCTAGATTTCAGTCATGCATGTTAGCTCCATTTTGGTTATTGATGCACTGGGCCGCCCAAGAGACTGTGATCCGTGTTTGATGAAATATGGATAAAATGACCTTGTTGCTGACACTTGTGAAAACATAATGTAGCCATGCAGACTGATTTTCTTCAGTGGAGAAATTATAAGCACGTCAAGCATTGGTGGTTCAGTGGTAGAATTCTCGCCTGCCATGCGGGAGACCCGGGTCCGATTCCCGGCCAATGCAGCTTTCCTTTACTACTATTTGGAATTAGCCCTTGCACAAAACGGGCATGTTTGTGTGAAAGCAAACAACTCATTTCTGGTGATATTAACCTCTAGATTTCAGTCATGCATGTTAGCTGCATTTTGATTGTTGGTGCACTAGGCACCTCAAGAGATTGTATTCCGTGTTTAATGAAATATGGATAAAATGACCTTGTTGCTGACACTTGTGAAAACATAATGTGGCCATGCAGACTGATTTTTTTCAGTGGTGCAATTTAAACCGTGTCAAGTATTGGTGGTTCAGTGGTAGATTTCTCACCTGCCACATTTGAGACCCAGGACAAATTCCCGGCCAATGCAGCTTTCCTTTACTACTTTTCAAAATTAGCCCCTGGCCAAAAAGAGCATGTTTGTGTGAAGGTAAACAACTCATTTCTGGTGATATTAACCTCTAGATTTCAGTCATGCATGTTAGCTCCATTTTGGTTATTGATGCACTAGGCCGCCCAAGAGACTGTGATCCGTGTTTGATGGAAGATGCATAAAATTACCTTTTTGCTGACACTTGTGAAAACATAATGTGGCCATGCAGACTGATTTGTTTCAGTGGTGCAATTTGAACCAAGTCAAGCATTGGTGGTTCAGTGGTAGAATTCTTGCCTCCCATGCGGGAGACCCGGGTCAAATTCCTGGCCAATGCAGCTTTCCTTTACTACTATTTGGAATTAGCCCTTGCACAATACGGGCATGTTTGTGTGAAAGCAAACAACTCATTTCTGGTGATATTAACCTCTAGATTTCAGTCATGCATGTTAGCTCCATTTTGGTTATTGATGCACTAGGCCGCCCAAGAGACTGTGATCCGTGTTTGATGGAAGATGGATAAAATTACCTTTTTACTGACGCTTGTGAAAACATAATGTGGCCATGCAGACTGATTTTTTTCAGTGGTGCAATTTGAACCGTGTCAAGCATTGGTCGTTCAGTGGTAGATTTCTCACCTGCCACGTGTGAGACCGAGGACAAATTCCCGGCCAATGCGGCTTTGCTTTACTACAATTCAGAATTAGCCCCTACACAACAGGAGCTTGTTTGTGTGATGGCAAAAAGCTCATTTCTGGTAATGTTAAACTCTAGATTTCAGTCATGCATGTTAGCTGCATTTTGATTGTTGGTGCACTAGGCACCTCAAGAGATTGTATTCCGTGTTTAATGAAATATGGATAAAATGACCTTTTTGCTGACACTTGTGAAAACATAATGTGGCCATGCAGACTGATTTTTTTCAGTGGTGCAATTTAAACCGTGTCAAGTATTGGTGGTTCAGTGGTAGATTTCTCACCTGCCACATTTGAGACCCAGGACAAATTCCCGGCCAATGCAGCTTTCCTTTACTACTTTTCAAAATTAGCCCCTGCACAAAAGGAGCATGTTTGTGTGAAGGTAAACAACTCATTTCTGGTGATATTAACCTCTAGATTTCAGTCATGCATGTTAGCTCTATTTTGGTTATTGATGCACTAGGCCGCCCAAGAGACTGTGATCCGTGTTTGATGGAAGATGGATAAAATTACCTTTTTACTGACGCTTGTGAAAATATAATGTGGCCATGCAGACTGATTTTTTTCAGTGGTGCAATTTGAACCGTGTCAAGTATTGGTGGTTCAGTGGCAGATTTCTCCAATGCATGGCAAAAAGCTCATTTCTGGTAATGTTAACCTCTAGATTTCAGTCATGCATGTTAGCTCTATTTTGGTTATTGATTCACTAGGCCGCCCAAGAGACTGTGATCCGTGTTTGATGGAGGATGGATAAAATTACCTTTTTGCTGACACTTGTGAAAACATAATGTGGCCATGCAGACTGATTTTTTTCAGTGGTGCAATTTGAACCAAGTCAAGCATTGGTGGTTCAGTGGTAGATTTCTCACCTGCCACGTGTGAGCCCGAGGACAAATTCCCAGCCAATGCAGCTTTGCTTTACTACAATTCAGAATTAGCCCCTACACAAAAGGAGCATGTTTGTGTGATGGCAAAAAGCTCATTTCTGGTAATGTTAACCTCTAGATTTCAGTCATGCATGTTAGCTTCATTTTGATTGTTGGTGCACTAGGCAACTCAAGAGACTTAGATCCGTGTTTGATGAAATATGGATAAAATGACCTTGTTGCTGACACTTGTGAAAACATAATGTAGCCATGCAGACTGATTTTCTTCAGTGGTGAAATTCTAAGCACGCCAAGCATTGGTGGTTCAGTGGTAGAATTCTCGCCTCCCATGCGGGAGACCCGGGTCAAATTCCTGGCCAATGCAGCTTTCCTTTACTACTATTTGGAATTAGCCCTTGCACAATACGGGCATGTTTGTGTGAAAGCAAACAACTCATTTCTGGTGATATTAACCTCTAGATTTCAGTCATGCATGTTAGCTCCATTTTGGTTATTGATGCACTAGGCCGCCCAAGAGACTGTGATCCGTGTTTGATGGAAGATGGATAAAATTACCTTTTTACTGACGCTTGTGAAAACATAATGTGGCCATGCAGACTGATTTTTTTCAGTGGTGCAATTTGAACCGTGTCAAGCATTGGTCGTTCAGTGGTAGATTTCTCACCTGCCACGTGTGAGACCGAGGACAAATTCCCGGCCAATGCAGCTTTGCTTTACTACAATTCAGAATTAGCCCCTACACAAAAGGAGCATGTTTGTGTGATGGCAAAAAGCTCATTTCTGGTAATGTTAAACTCTAGATTTCAGTCATGCATGTTAGCTGCATTTTGATTGTTGGTGCACTAGGCACCTCAAGAGATTGTATTCCGTGTTTAATGAAATATGGATAAAATGACCTTTTTGCTGACACTTGTGAAAACATAATGTGGCCATGCAGACTGATTTTTTTCAGTGGTGCAATTTAAACCGTGTCAAGTATTGGTGGTTCAGTGGTAGATTTCTCACCTGCCACATTTGAGACCCAGGACAAATTCCCGGCCAATGCAGCTTTCCTTTACTACTTTTCAAAATTAGCCCCTGCACAAAAGGAGCATGTTTGTGTGAAGGTAAACAACTCATTTCTGGTGATATTAACCTCTAGATTTCAGTCATGCATGTTAGCTCCATTTTGGTTATTGATGCACTAGGCCGCCCAAGAGGCTGTGATCCGTGTTTGATGGAAGATGCATAAAATTACCTTTTTGCTGACACTTGTGAAAACATAATGTGGCCATGCAGACTGATTTTTTTCAGTGGTGCAATTTGAACCAAGTCAAGCATTGGTGGTTCAGTGGTAGAATTCTCGGCTTCCATGCGGGAGACCTGGGTCCAATTCCTGGCCAATGCAGCTTTCCTTTACTACTATTTGGAATTAGCCCGTGCACAAAAGGGGAATGTTTGTGTGATGGCAAAAAGCTCATTTCTGGTAATGTTAACCTCTAGATTTCAGTCATGCATGTTAGCTCCATTTTGATTATTGATGCACTAGGCCGCCCAAGAGACTGTGATCCGTGTTTGATGGAAGATGGATAAAATTACCTTTTTACTGACGCTTGTGAAAACATAATGTGGCCATGCAGACTGATTTTTTTCAGTGGTGCAATTTGAACCGTGTCAAGCATTGGTCGTTCAGTGGTAGATTTCTCACCTGCCACGTGTGAGCCCGAGGACAAATTCCCGGCCAATGCAGCTTTCCTTTACTACTATTTGGAATTAGCCCCTGCACAAAAGGGGAATGTTAGTGTGATGGCAAAAAGTTAATTTCTTGTAATGTTAACCTCTAGATTTCAGTCATGCATGTTAGCTCCATTTTGATTGTTGGTGCACTAGGCACCTCAAGAGACTGTGATCCGTGACAGAGAAATTCGTTTTTATAAGTCTTTTCTTTCATGTTTCTCTATAGTAGTGTCTTAAAATATTATAACTCTCATGCTTATCATATATTCAAATCTTGCTTGACGTATATTCATACATGCTTTGATATTTTATAATCTTATATGCACATTTAACCAACTATGTTTTCCTTAATGTTGTTAGTGCCGCCAGGCAGTAAAATGTCTCCACGGCTGCATATCATATAGATAACAAATGTTTCCAAGTGTCTTAGTTTCAAGGTCAGGCAAAGTACACGTCGCCCGGCGACCTGCCTACCGCCCTCCTTTTTCTGTGTATTCATAAACCAAACACCAGATGCTTTTAGACTCAACAACTGTACATCTTTGTGTGTGTGTGTTTTAATAAAGAGACTATGCTTTTACTTATAGTTGTAGTTCCCTGGAAGCAACGCTGGTGAAAGGTTTTTTCTTGCGCGGAGCTCCCCTTTTGCAAAAGCCTTTAAACTGCCCATTTGCCGTCTGCGTTTCGTTTCTTTGCTTGACCATGTTTATTTAGTAAGATAAAGTGTCCTGAACCTGACATTTTCTGGTGCCGAAACCCGGGAGTCAACAGCTGAGGAGTCCAGGACCGCGCTCAATCAAGGCCAGAGAATCTGTTAACAGCTGTCCACCCCTTCGCAGGACGGGGCCATAAGTTGGTCCGGTGCTGCCCTGCACCCCTCGGTGACAACTCCCATGGTCAAGCAGCGGACAGACACGGGTGAGTGATGCAGTTCTGAGTTTCTCATGTAAAAAAGAGGTGCACAGGCCTGGGGCCAGTTTTTGCTAGCTAAATTTTAAAGTGTCATTAATGATGCCTCGCTGTCTGGGACTTAATTGAGTTCTTTATTCTGTTTACCTGTGTGCACGGACAAAAAGCTCGAAGTAATGGCTGTGTGTCTTCCTGTCTGGGACTATATTGAGTGATTTGTTGTGGAAGCCCGGGGCAGATATAAGGCTCGAAGACAGGCTATCATTGATGATTACTTTCCGTCTGGGAAAATTAGCTGAGCATAAACGGGAACTATCAGTTGATACGTTCCGAGCGACACTTTTCCCAGAGCGGGGAAACCGGTGATGTGTCTTGAAGCCATTCTGAATACCTCAGAAGTTCGGCAGGGTGATCACAGCTTGTGTCTTGTTTGTATTGTTGTGGTTTTATTGTTTTGGATTGAAAAGTTATCTCGATGATCCCCCCTGCTTCGTCCGACGACTGGGCAGTTAGATAGGGGATCAAAGGCAGGTGCTCGGGCCGGCGCACGTCAGTATGAACTTACAATTCCTACAAAGTCCTCTACCTTATTCCCTTGGTTTTGTTTTTAGAGGATATGAATAAACTGGAGAAACAGAGATGTACTCTTCACCGCAGCCGAGCTGACAGTGTCTCAGTCATTCAGTATCCTTTGATTGGTATCCCATATCGGGGTGATGGGTTCTAATAGTGGAAGTTTTGTGAAGGACATGAATAAGCTGGAGAAACAGATTAACTCTTCACCGCAGCCGAGCTGACAGTGTCCCAGATATTCTGCGTCCTTATTTGTTTCCCATGTCGGGGTGTTGGGTTTGTCCGTTTCTGGTTTAATTAGGAAGTTTTTGTGTCCCATGTCTGGATTAAGGTTGTATTTTAGGTGATACGGTTGTAGTGTATGTCTTGGTTTTAAGGTTGTAATTTCCACTTAGTGAGTTGGTCTGTATCCCATGTCGGGGTGTCGGGTTGTTTTTGGGATGGTTTCTTTTTGTGGTTGGTAGCCCATATCAGTAGTGTATGGAATAGGGTTAGTGGAGAAAGTTCTGAAATGGTTTCCTGTTTTGTCCCCTACTGTTTTTACTCCCATTTTTGTTTTCCGTTTTTTAGCAGATGTGAATATGCTGGAGAGATAAGGATGGGCACTTAAATGTGGCAAGGCCGGTCGTGTTTACGGTAGGTTACGGTGTTAGGTGGGTAGGTTTTGTATCTCTATTTCTGATTTGGTTTTTTTTGGACCGTTGGTTTGTATCGCATACTGGTTTGTGGTAACGATGACTGTTTTCTAGGTGGATTCGAACGGATTGAGGAAGCCGAAATCGATTCTTCATCGTAGCTGTTATTGGTATCTTTTTGAGGTAAATTATTTCCAATTATGTTGAACGGATGTTGCAAAAAAGGATGTCCTAAGTTTTCTTGCTAATTCCATAGTTTTGAATGACCAAATTGGTCCAATTGAGGTATTTATATTATTTGTAATAATCCTTTAGAAAGGGAACTAAAACGAGAAGAGAAAGTGATAGAGTGAAAAAAAGGTTTCAAAGTTTAATGGAAAAAGCCATGGTCATTCTCCTTCCCAAGGGAGAGGGGAGTCGGAGAGCCTATGGTCACATTCGTAGATGGCAAGTTGGTCAGTGTATTTAAGGATAAATTATTGAAAAGGGTTTTAAAACTTTTTAAGATTTTGGTTAAGTTTCAAGGTTTCAGTAAAGTTTAGGGTTACGTTCTTTATGGTTAGGGTTAAGTTTCAAGGTTTCAGTTATCTTTTAAAGATTTCAGTTAAGTTTAGGGTTAAAATCTTAGGGTTAGGGTTAAGTTTCAAGGTTCCAGTTACATGTTTAGAGTTTTCAGTTAAGTAAAGGGTTAAAGTCTTAAGGTTAGGTTAAGCTTCAAGGTTTGAATTCAATTTTCAAGTTTTTCAGTTAAGTTTAGGGTTAAATTCTTAAGGTTAGGGTTAAGTTTCATGGTTTCAGTTAAGTTTAGGATAAAATTCTTAGTTATATTTTTAGGGTTACTGTTAGGTTTCTAGGTTTCAATTAAACATCAAGGTTCTAGTTAGAATTTAAGGTTTTAGTTAAATTTTAGGACACATCATCAGTAGTGAACCTCAGTATCATCGAGCGTTTCGGCCATTACCAACTAGACACTCTCCACTGAGGGCGGCCCGCCCAGGATTGATCAAGTCCCGGGGTGTGTCCCATGGTCAATTGTTTTTGGTTTATTTAACAAAATTGTAAATAGTTTTAAGATTGTAAAGTTTAAGTTTTAAAGTATATTAAGAAGCTATGGTTAAGATAGAATTTTGAGTCATAAGTTGGATCATAATGTTATGTTCAGAAGCTGATTCCTTTTTGAAAGGTTTGAGTTAAAGCTGAGGTTTTGATAGAAGACTTGGCGACGTTTAAGGTCCTGATGCCTGGACCACCACTCCCGTAGTGCTGTCCTAGAGTCGGACACGGGGGGCCGCATACTTACCTCCTGGCCGCCCAAACCATTCGTTAGCACCGCTAGGTATCCCTGGTTTGGCCAGTTCAGGACTGGAGATCTAGGTCCTGATCCGGAATCTCGGCCAAAAGAAAGACCGGTTAAGAGCTAAGAAAGTAACCCAGCATAGGGCCAGGCCACTTTTCTAAGAATAACCCAGCATAGGGCCAGGTTATCCATTTTGAAAGCATTCCTGTACTCCATACAGCGCACAGTCCCAGGAAAGGCTGATGCTAATGCTAATTTAAGGTGCCAATTATATTTTTTGAAGAAAAATTTTTTATGAAAATTTTAACTTCAAAACAATGTTTTAGACCTTTCCTGTGTACCATACAATGCAAGACCCCAGAAAAGGTTTTAGAGCTCTATATCTAAGTGTTTGCATAAACCTGTGTCCCATACAACGCACAACCCCAGGTCTGCAGAGTGACTCACCATCAAAGATGTGTCCTCAGAAGCTCTGGTTTTAAGGTAATTCTTTGGGGGGTAGTGATTGTGCGAGTGATATTTTTCAGTCCTGGTTTGTAGCAATGTGACCATGATGCATTGCTATATTCAAATTCAAGCGTTTGTGGTCCAATGAGAGTTTACGTCCTGATTGATTATAATAATTTTCCCAGCAGGCCTCTGTTTGGTAATTTTAAGGACGAAACCTTAAGTGAGAAGGGTGAATGGTTTAATGTGGCCGTCCTTTAAAATAAGAAATTAGGTTTGAACAAAGGGTTGTTCTTTTGAACTGGGCTCACTGTTTGTCCATAACGTCTCTCTCCGAGAGGCGGCGGCTGTCAAAGAATAAAAACTGTACATCATAAGGTTATTGATAGGGTTATTGATTATGGTAAAATAGAATTTTGATTAGGGTTAGGGTTAGGGGTTTATACTAGGAGTTCAGGGGTTTAACATCAGTTTTTAAGTGTTAAAGGAAAGCATTGAGATGTTTTTAGGGTTAGGGGTTTAAAATAGGAAGCTGAAGTTGATGTAGGGTTAGGGTTAGGGTTGCAAGATTTTTGCAAAGTGTTCAAAGTCAGTTTTTAGGGTTAGGGTTAGGGGTTTCTACTAGGAATTAGAGGTTTGAAGTCAGTGTATAAGTGGTAAAGGTAAGTGTTAAAATATTCTAGGGATTAGAATTAGGGTTAGGGTTTCAAGGTTTTTACTAGGAGTTCAAAGTCAGATTTAAGGGTTAGGGTTAGGGGTTTCTACTAGGAATTAGAGGTTTGAAGTCAGTGTATAAGTGGTAAAGGTAAGTGTTAAAATATTCTAGGGATTAGAATTAGGGTTAGGGTTAGGGGTTTAAAGGAAGTTTGAAGTTGACGTAGGGTTAGGGTAAGGGTTGCAAGGTTTTTACAAAGTGTTCTAAGTCAGTTTTTAGGGTTAGGGTTAGGAGTTTCTACTAGGAGTTAGGGGTTCAACGTCAGTTTTTAAGTGTTAAAGGAAAGTGTTGAGACGTTTTTAGGGTTAGGGTTTCAAGGTTTTTACTAGGAGTTCAAAATCAGTTTTTTAGGGTTGGGGTTAGGGTTGGTAGTTTATACTAGGAGTTAGGGATTTACCGTCAGTTTCCATTTCCCACTCTGCCCACTAGGGAAGAGTGAGGAGAAGGAGGGAACCTGTGAAAAGAATAAACACCGGATCGGGCGTTTCAGGTTCCGCTACCAACCATCCCCCACTTTCATGAGGGAGGAAGGGAGCGGAAGGAAAGAGAAAGGAAGGAGGTAGAGTCAAGGAGAGTGGGCCGCATTCGGGGCCTCAATCTCTCCCCCGCGTATGGTCGGGCATGTATACTCTACCTCCCCCTACTCCCTCATTTGCATGAGGGAAGAGAGGAGAGAAGAATGAAAGGTTTGTGGACAGTATAGTGCTAAAAGTAGTAATGGTATTATTTTATTTTTTTATTTAGTTGTTAAATTGCAAAAGACCTAAGTTTACAAAAGTTTATTTAAAGGTTATAAAATGTTATAAAAGGATCGGAAAGGAATCGGTTTGGGTGCATATAGGCCATGTTGTCATAGGAAAAATTGCTTCATTCCAGACTAGCCATGAATACTTTCCCAAGTTGTCATCACTTTCCCAACCAGATCCCAACAACATTTAATTATTTATTTAATAATCATTTATGATTAACAGCATGAAACAAGCGTAGAACAGTAAATCTGAACAGTAAACAATTATTTGTTAGGTTAACAGAAGATGTACTTTAAATGTATTTTTCTTCAACTTCGTTTTGGGTGTGTTCGGGTTTTCTGTCAGGGTCAGAGTTTAGCCCTCACCAGCATGTCCTTGAGACTCGGGTTCTTCCTGTAGGCCGAGATGATTCTGCAATGTTCGGGTATGGTGGTTCCGGAGAGCGTTTTTTCGAAATTTTCCTTGATTATCCTGTTAGCCCTCAAGGCTGAACTTGAGTAAGTTGTTATGAATGGAATCATATTTTTGTTGTCATGGGTCATCTGGTTTTGTTCACGGAACATTGTGGTTTTTTGGTTGTCTCGGAGAAAGGTCCTTGAGTAACCCCTTTGTCTGAGTGATTTCACCAGAGTACGGGTTGCGTTTGACTTGTCCTCAGGGTTGTTGCAAATTCTCTCAAATCTGAGGAGTTGTGATTTAAATAGGCCTTTAAAGGTGTGGCGGGGGTGAAAGCTTTTCCCATGTAGCAAGGCGTGTGTGTCTGTTGGTTTGAAGAAGACTTTTGTGTCTAAGATGCCTGTTCTGGTGAATTGTGGGCCTTTGAAGACCGTGACGTCCAGGAAGTTTACTGTGTTTTCATCCAGGGTTGGTTCTAAGTCTATGGACTTATGGTGTCCGTTAAGTGTTTTGACGAAGTCGTTGAACTCGTCAACAGAATGGGTCCATATGCCCCAAATGTCGTCTAAGTTTCGGTAGTATCTTACTGGAAGTTTTTCACATTTGGGGAAGGCCGTCTCCTCCCATTCGGCCATGTAAATATTTGCGTAGGCTGGCGCAAATTTTTTACCCATAGCCGTTCCCTTTATCTGGAGGTAATGTTGGTTATTAAACTCGAAGTCATTTGTGGTTAGACTTAGGTGTAGTAACTGTAATATCTCGTTGTCCGGTCTACCTGATGCTGGGTATCTTTTGAGCCATTTTTCAATTGTTCGCATACCTTTAGGGATATCAATATTAGTGTATAAACTATTGACGTCCATAGTAAATATTTTAAAGGGTTCCTTGACTTTGGTTTCTCTAAGTTTGTTAATGAAATCTGTAGTGTCTTTTAAGAAACTGGGATGTTTGTCTGCCAGTGGGTTTAGGTAAAAATCAAGGTATTCAGCTACTCCGTAGCTTTCGCTGCCACAATCAGAGACGATTGGTCTCCCTGGTGGAATGTTGTTAAACCATTTGCTTGGTGACTTATGGATTTTTGGGAGAACATAAAAGAGTCGTGTTCTGTGAGGGGCTTTTCCTATAAGGTAGGTATATTCCCTTTTTGTGAGGAAGTGCTTTTTCTTGAGGGTATCCAGGATCAAAGCTATTTGGGTCGCTGTCACCTCTTTAATAGATTCTGATAATGGTTGGTAATATTCAGTATTTTGGAGTTGTCGTAGAACCTCGCTCTCATAATCAGTCCGGTCCATTATTACAATCGTGCTGCCTTTATCAGCAGGTTTTATAACTATGTTAGTTTGTTTTTTGAGTGCGTGTATAGCCTGTTCCTCCTCAGTTGATAGGTTGGTTTTTTCCGTAGTTATTTCAAGTTGTTCAATTGATTCTTGGTCTTGTTTTTAAATGAGTTGATTTAGGGATCGTGGTAACTTTGTGGGTATCGGTTCCCAATTGGATGGCGTGCAAAATGGTCTTTTTCCAGGGGGTGGTGGCGTTGGGCCAAAATAGGTGTAAAGTTTGAGCCTTCTGTGATATTGCGCCAAGTCGAGTCCAAGTGCGTTTCTTTTGATTGCCCTTGTTGAGGGTTCAAGACGTCCCTACTGTGGGTTTTAGGGACCCCTGAGGAGGTCCCCTCTAGACTAAAAAAGTGATCCATTGCTTTATCATTTCTACTGCTGTTTGTTTGTCCCAATGGATGTTGTCCGGTCCTGTGGTGAATCTACCCTTTTCCAGTCTTGGGATTTGGTGTCCCGTATTTTTGATCAGGTTGAGAAGTTGGATGTTGTCCTGGTGGTTTTGGGGCAGGTTTTCTGAGTAATTTATTACGGGTATCAGGACTGTTGCTCGTGGGAATGTGTCTCTCGCCGCTTTGAGCATAGCTTGGAGGTCTTTGTCAATTTGGGTCTTGTTGTTGATTTTCCGGTTGTTAATGCCGAATGAAAGGAGTACCTTTCTGACAACATCTGAAGTAGGGGTTTTATTTTTGATCAAATGTGCCGCATGGCTCAGGTTTGCTCCTGGGTAGCTATCGACTTGTATGTGAGAGTCATTTGCATAAGGCAACCTGGAGATGTTGGAATCTCCTATGATTAGGATCTGTCTGGTGGGACTTAGGGTCCAGTTTAAATACTTATTGCCCTGGTGTTCGTGGGCTCTGAATAGCGGGCTTGGATTGGTTAGGATTGGGTTTGTTGGAATGGGGTTCGTGCTGGCGTTGGATGGTGGGGGCAATACTGGAAGTATTGGACTAGGTGTTTCGTTTGTTGCGTCCGGTGTATTTGATTTCTCAAGGTTGTGAGATGGTTGTGGGGGCTCGAGTGGTCCCGGAGTTTCAAAATTGAGGGAGCATCTTGTCGTGGTTACTCGTCTTTTTTTGGGGGTAGGAGTCGATTCTTGTTGTTGTGGTGTTTCGGTTTGTTGCGGTGTTTGGGTAGAGGTTTGTACCGTGTTTTTTGGAGTTTCCATTATGGTTATTTGTGTGGCTGAAGGGATTAGGAGGATTTTCTCTCTTGCTTCAGCGATTGTTTTGTTGGTGATCCTTTTAAGGTCCCTTTTGGCCCATCTCGCGGATACCCGAAGTGCTTGTTCCCAGTCATCTCTGGGAGTTAGAGCGAGTTTGTTTTTGCAATCGTCGATTATGTTTTGATAATGTTCTTCCAAAACTTGGAGGGTGGTGTGTGTCCAATTCTTGGCGTTAAAGGTTTTGAGTAAATCCGTTGTATTAATAGGTTGTGCTGGTCTGACCGTAGCTATAAGATGTTTTTGGAGTGAATTGAGGCCAGCCGGGGTTTGGGTAGTTGGTCCGGTGCCAATGAACTTGAGGTGGTGGTACATTTTCGTGAAGGTTGCCATATTTTTCACAATTGTGCGGAAGTTGTTCTCCGGGTTGTATATGTATATATATGTATATCTAGCTCAGTGGTAGAGCGCATGCTTTGCATGTATGAGGCCCTGGGTTCAATCCCCGGCATCTCCAGCAGGTATTATTGTCCAGTCTGTAAAAGAGATGCAAAAGCTCTTATTCTGAAAGAGAACCGTATAAAAAGTCATTCTCCTTGCGTTCATGGTAATTTATGCAAAAATCAGTCTCAATGACCAGATGTGTTGCAGGGAGCAGTGCATTGCCCAGTGATGGTGGTATAGTTGTCAGCATAGCTACCTTCCAAGCAGTTGACCGGTGTTGGATTCCGAGCCATTGCAGTAGCTTTCTTTGAGTTATGTTATATGTTTTAACTTTGATTTACACAATAACAGTGCAAGCATTTTACCATTGTTTGATTTCCAGCCACCACCAGGTTTTGAAACCATATACAACATTAACATAGCATATTCCACCCAGGTTTATTCTCTTATTCAGTGATCTCACAAAAAAGTCTAAAAAATCTGAAAATCTTCAGGGGCTATAGCTCAGTGATAGAGCACATTTTGAGTCTCAATGCCCAGATATGTTACAGGATTTCAGTGAATATTGTGCTGTCCAGTGATGGTGGTATAGTGGTGAGCATAGCTGCCTTCCAAGCAGTTGACCTGGGTTTGATTCCCAGCCAACGCAGTACTTTTCATTGTGTGGTTACTTGCTTTATTTGTGAAGATTAGCCAGAAAGGTTACTCGCCCAACCTGATTTGATAAAATATTAGATCTCTGTTATGGTACAAATAAGCGAGCATATCAATCAATCAAGCTGCCTCCACGAGGAACCACAGACACAGGCAGTGCACTACGATTTGCACTTTGCCCGTGTCTGGTAACTACTACTAACCAATTGAAAAGTTTTGTCAACAGAGCACACCATAGCAGTGCAATCATTTTGCCCAGGTTTGATGTCCAGCCATTGCAGTTGCATTTACAGGTTTTGAAGCCATATACAACATTAACATTACATGTTTTACCCAGTTTTTTTATTCCGTAATATTTCAATTTCTTTGGGGTTAGTCATCCCAACAGGATTAATAAAGATAGGTTTTAGTCTATCTCGGAAAAAAGTAAAAAAAAAAATCTTAAAATCTTCAAGGGATGTTGTTCAGTGGTAGAGCAGATGTGACACAAACTAAGCGGACTATCAGACAACACAACAAGCACTTTAAATGTAGTGTATTTATTGTATTACAGTCCAGTTTTTATTGGAGTTACGGCATGTACGAGCACTGTGGTTTCAATTTTTATGGATGAAATTAACTTGACAGGCGATTAAGTTTTAGTAATTAGCAGAGATGCAGATGGTTTCAATCCATCGACCTCCGGGGAATGGGCCCAGCACGCTTCCTCTGCGCCACTCTGCTCAGCTGTTAATACTCAGGGGCTGGAAAATCTGTGATTCACATTTTGAGGGAAGGTTTGGGAACCCGTGGCAACCAAGGTTCCAACATCTTGCGGGTTGTAAAGTTAAACATTTGGTAGACCTTGCAACTATCTTTTATGTTAGTTTCCTGATTACTCACACATTGATTATTCACATGTAACACCTGTGATTGGCTGGTGTTTTAAATAAAGTAATTGTGAGTACAGATCAGCAAGGAGTCGACCAAGTTACCTCTTATAATTTTAGTTTGGAAAGCTTCACACCAAGTCAGGTTTACCGCGATGGTTTGGACTGGGTCGACTAGGGTTTTCTGCTGCTCTTGAGCAGACGGCTGTACTCACTCTGGTTTCTCTTCATAATGCACAAGTCTTTCTCCTTTTACTAAAGACTTCCTTGGAGGGGAACGCCAATGAGTTGAAACTATTTTTGGTGGGCTTTGCTGTTTTGGCCGAGCCTTTTGTACTTGTGAAAAACAAATATGCTGTCCTTAACTAGACTCAGAGTCAAAATGACAAAATGTGATACATTTTTTTAATAAAGTATTGGCATTTTTCAATAAAGTATTGGCTTTTTCCGTGCGAAAGTTTTGTTCCAATAACATTTACAAGCAAACTGTTTGTTACGATGTGTGGAACTAGCACCTGCAGGTAGTGTGGCCGAGTGGTCTAAGGCGCTGGATTAAGGCTCCAGTCTCCCTGGAGGCGTGGGTTCAAATCCCACCACTGCCATTTGCAGGTCCCTAGTCCA
Organism: Etheostoma nigrum; assembly: GCA_029931835.1. Taxonomy (NCBI): domain Eukaryota; kingdom Metazoa; phylum Chordata; class Actinopteri; order Perciformes; family Percidae; genus Etheostoma; species Etheostoma nigrum. The sequence continues at coordinate 36,328 of JAQOOF010000299.1, forward strand.
TAGTCTAAGCTGGATTACTGCAATTCTTTAATATCAGGCTGCTTGAAAAAGTCCATGAAGACTCTTCAGCTGATCCGGAATGCTGCAGCACGTGTTCTGACAGGAACCGGTGAAAGAGATCTCTCCTGTTTTAGCTTCTCTACATTGGCTTTCAGTAAAATCCAGAATATAATTTAATATCCTTCATCTCACCTACAAAGCTCTTCATGTTCAGGCACCATCATATCTTAAAGAGCTCATAGTACCTTACTACCCCACCAGAGCACTACGCTCCCAGAATGCAAGGTTACTTGTGGTTCCTAGAGTCTCCAAAAGTAGAATGAGAGCCAGAGCGTTCAGCTATCAAGCTCCTCTCCTGTGGAACCAGGTTCCAGTTTGGGGTCAGGAGGCAGACACCCTCTCCACATTTAAGAGTAGGCTTAAGGCTTTCCTCTTTGGTAAATCTTATAGTTAGGGGTGGCTCGGCTGAACCATCCCTTAGTGTTGCTGCTATAGGCCTAGACTGCCGGGGGACTTCCCATGATGCATTAGGCACCTCTCTCCTCCTCATTATCTCCATCTGTATGCAACCTCATCCCATTAATACATGTTACTAACTTGACTTCTTCCCTTTCCTGGAGTCTTGCTCTCCTCTCGCCTCCTATAGCTTCCTGAATGTGTTTCTTACTCTGGAGCTGTGGAGTCTGGATCTGGGGTTGGAGTCATCTGCTGCCTCCATGTTCCTGCTCGACACCCTCTGCTGCAATTCTCCATATCTCTCTCTCTGTCTGTCTCTTCTCTGTCTGTCTTTCTCTCTGTCTTTCTCTTTCTTTGTCTGTCTCTTTCTCTCAGCCCCAACCAGTCGAGGCAGATGACCGTCCACCCTGAGCCATGGTTCTGCTCAAGGTTTCTGCCTCTTAAAAGGAAGTTTTTCCTTGCCTCTGTCAC
>JAQOOF010000300.1:5000-22500 GCA_029931835.1 Etheostoma nigrum
CCTGACGTCTCACCTGTTCCCCATTACCTCGTTGCCTCTTGTATTTAACCCCTGTGTTTCCTTTGTCCCTTGTCAGATCCTTCCAGTTCTCTGTCTTACCAACATGTGCCAGTCTGCGTGTTCGTCGTCCCCGTGAGTTGTTCCCTGTGTTTGTTTCCTGTTTTTTTACCCTTATTTTCCCCGGACCTGTTTTTGGATTTTCCCCCTCTTTAGCCTTGGGGTTTTTTTGTGTTTTGGATTTTCTTGTTTTTTATGAAGCCTTTTCCCTGTGTTTTGGACTGTACATTAAATCCAATTGAACCTTCCCTTGAGCCTCCCTGTTCTCTGCATTTGGGTCCTCCTTTCCGCCATACCTTGACACTTAGTGGTCCCTAATACTGTATCTGAAGTCTCTTTATATAGACCTTAGTGGTCCCCTAATACTGGATCTGAAGTCTCTTTTATATAGACCTTAGTGGTCCCTAATACTGGATCTGAAGTCTCTTTTATATAGACCTTAGTGGTCCCTAATACTGGATCTGAAGTCTCTTTATATAGACCTTAGTGGTCCCTAATACTGGATCTGAAGTCTCTTTTATATAGACCTTAGTGGTCCCCTAATACTGTATCTGAAGTCTCTTTTATATAGACCTTAGTGGTCCCTAATACCGTATCTGAAGTCTCTTTTATATAGACCTTAGTGGTCCCTAATACTGTATCTGAAGTCTCTTTTATATAGACCTTAGTGGTCCCTAATACTGTATCTGAAGTCTCTTTTATATAGACCTTAGTGGTCCCCTAATACTGTATCTGAAGTCTCTTTATATAGACCTTAGTGGTCCCTAATACTGTATCTGAAGTCTCTTTATATAGACCTTAGTGGTCCCTAATACTGGATCTGAAGTCTCATGCTACCTCCGTAGACGATGCCAAACTGTCCCGAGCCAAGAACTTCGTCTGGGAAGATCTGATACACCGAGTTGATATCCTGAGGAACAGAACAATCACAGGGTAGATCACAAAGCCATCGGCTGTGGTAAAGGTGCAGAAAGCCGCGGCCGTGTGACAGAAAGAGGTCCAACATAAAAGGTTTAGGGCCCAATTGTAACGACGGTGCATTTAGGGCGTGTCCAAATCCAGTTTTGGTACTTTGACGGTGTAACATGCAATCAACCAATCAGAGGTCCTCTCCCATTCCCTTTAACAGCCAATCATTGTGTAACAAGCATAGTGTGTGTCCCTGTGCACGAGCCTAGGTGCATTTTACTAATTATCTGTTAAAATAACAATGCACAATCACTTCCAGCTGCCTCAAGATAGCAATACTCCCAGAATGCACCTGAACACACCTCCCTGTAAGACCAGCACGCCCAGAATGCACCTGAACACCCCTCCCTGTAAGACCAGCACGCCCAGAATGCACCTGAACACACCTCCCTGTAAGACCAGCACACCCAGAATGCACCTGAACACACCTCCCTGTAAGACCAGCACGCCCAGAATGTACCTTAACACACCTCCCTGTAAGACCAGCACACCCAGAATGCACCTGAACACACCTCCCTGTAAGACCAGCACGCCCAGAATGCACCTGAACACACCTCCCTGTAAGACCAGTACGCCCAGAATGCACCTGAACACCTCCCTGTAAGACCAGCACGCCCAGAATGCACCTGAACACACCTCCCTGTAAGACCAGCACGCCCAGAATGCACCTGAACACACCTCCCTGTAAGACCAGCACGCCCAGAATGCACCTGAACACACCTCCCTGTAAGACCAGCACGCCCAGAATGTACCTTAACACACCTCCCTGTAAGACCAGCACGCCCAGAATGCACCTGAACACACCTCCCTGTAAGACCAGCACGCCCAGGATGTACCTGAACACACCTCCCTGTAAGACCAGCACGCCCAGCATGCACCTGAACACACCTCCCTGTAAGACCAGCACGCCCAGAATGCACCTGAACACACCTCCCTGTAAGACCAGCACGCCCAGAATGCACCTGAACACACCTCCCTGTAAGACCAGCACGCCCAGAATGCACCTGAACACACCTCCCTGTAAGACCAGCACGCCCAGAATGCACCTGAACACCCCTCCCTGTAAGACCAGCACGCCCAGAATGCACCTGAACACACCTCCCTGTAAGACCAGCACACCCAGAATGCACCTGAACACACCTCCCTGTAACACCAGCACGCCCAGAATGCACCTGAACACACCTCCCTGTAAGACCAGCATGCCCAGAATGCACCTGAACACACCTCCCTGTCAGACCAGCACGCCCAGAATGCACCTGAACACACCTCCCTGTAAGACCAGCACGCCCAGAATGCACCTGAACACACCTCCCTGTAAGACCAAAAAGTGTGTAACTTTGAACTAAATCCAGGTACAAGTGTGTGAATCAGTACCATCAGGAGTATGGATTCTGCTACATCCTGCTGGGCCTTGCTACGTCCTGCTGTGTCCTACTACGTCCTACTACGTCCTGCTGTGCCTTGTAATGCTGCACAGTGCCCTGCTATGCCATGAACTACTACAAAGAACTACTACAAACTACTATTTTTTGGGACTGTTATTGCCACTCTTCATTCTAACCCCAACCGGTCGTCAGACACCGCCTACCAAGAGCCTGGGTTTGGGTCTGGGCCTGGGTCTAGGTCTGGGTCTGGGTCTGGGTCTGGGCCTGGGTCCGGGCCTGGGTCGGGGTCTGAGTCTGGGTCTGGGCCTGGGCCTGGGCCTGGGTCTGGGCCTGGGTCTGGGTCTGGGTCTGCGTCTGGGTCTGGGTCTGGGTCTGTCCCAGGTTTTTGCCTAAAAGGGAGTTTTTCCTTGCCACTGTTGCCCTGTTGCTTGCTCTGGAGGACACTACTAGACCTGTTGGGTCCTTGTAGATTCTGGAGTGTGGTCTAGACCTACTCTATCTGTAAAGGGTCTCCAGATAACTCTCGTTATGAATTGATACTATAAATAAAATTGAATTGAAAACGCCAATAAATTGAGGTATTTAATACCAAAAAGTGTGTAAGTTTAACTAAATCCAGGTAGGGTGTGAATCAGTACCATCAGGAGTGTTTTATCGTGAACAGATACGTACGACATCGTGTTGTATGCACACGAGTGCGTACGGTACACCGCGACCCAGATACGCGACATGGCGCCGTATACGGGAGAATAACTGACCGATATCTAAAGGAAATAACTGGAGATTTCACAGACTACAATAAAACAATTTATATAGACCTTAGTGGTCCCTAATACTGTATCTGAAGTCTCTTTTATATAGACCTTAGTGGTCCCCTAATACTGTATCTGAAGTCTCTTTATATAGACCTTAGTGGTCCCCTAATACTGTATCTGAAGTCTCTTTTATATAGACCTTAGTGGTCCCCTAATACTGTATCTGAAGTCTCTTTTATATACTGTAGACCTTAGTGGTCCCTAATACTGTATCTGAAGTCTCTTTTATATAGACCTTAGTGGTCCCTAATACTGTATCTGAAGTCTCTTTTATATAGACCTTAGTGGTCCCTAATACTGTATCTGAAGTCTCTTTATATAGACCTTAGTGGTCCCCTAATACTGTATCTGAAGTCTCTTTTATATAGACCTTAGTGGTCCCCTAATACTGTATCTGAAGTCTCTTTTATATAGACCTTAGTGGTCCCTAATACTGTATCTGAAGTCTCTTTTATATAGACCTTAGTGGTCCCTAATACTGTATCTGAAGTCTCTTTATATAGACCTTAGTGGTCCCCTAATACTGTATCTGAAGTCTCTTTATATAGACCTTAGTGGTCCCTAATACTGTATCTGAAGTCTCTTTATATAGACCTTAGTGGTCCCTAATACTGTATCTGAAGTCTCTTTTATATAGACCTTAGTGGTCCCTAATACTGTATCTGAAGTCTCTTTTATATAGACCTTAGTGGTCCCTAATACTGTATCTGAAGTCTCTTTATATAGACCTTAGTGGTCCCTAATACTGTATCTGAAGTCTCTTTATATAGACCTTAGTGGTCCCTAATACTGTATCTGAAGTCTCTTTATATAGACCTTAGTGGTCCCCTAATACTGTATCTGAAGTCTCTTTATATAGACCTTAGTGGTCCCTAATACTGTATCTGAAGTCTCTTTATATAGACCTTAGTGGTCCCTAATACTGTATCTGAAGTCTCTTTTATAAAGACCTTAGTGGTCCCCTAATACTGTATCTGAAGTCTCTTTTATATAGACCTTAGTGGTCCCTAATACTGTATCTGAAGTCTCTTTTATATAGACCTTAGTGGTCCCCTAATACTGTATCTGAAGTCTCTTTTATATAGACCTTAGTGGTCCCCTAATACTGTATCTGAAGTCTCTTTATATAGACCTTAGTGGTCCCTAATACTGTATCTGAAGTCTCTTTTATATAGACCTTAGTGGTCCCTAATACTGTATCTGAAGTCTCTTTATATAGACCTTAGTGGTCCCCTAATACTGTATCTGAAGTCTCTTTATATAGACCTTAGTGGTCCCCTAATACTGTATCTGAAGTCTCTTTTATATAGACCTTAGTGGTCCCCTAATACTGTATCTGAAGTCTCTTTTATATAGACCTTAGTGGTCCCCTAATACTGTATCTGAAGTCTCTTTTATATACTGTAGACCTTAGTGGTCCCTAATACTGTATCTGAAGTCTCTTTTATATAGACCTTAGTGGTCCCTAATACTGTATCTGAAGTCTCTTTTATATAGACCTTAGTGGTCCCTAATACTGTATCTGAAGTCTCTTTATATAGACCTTAGTGGTCCCCTAATACTGTATCTGAAGTCTCTTTTATATAGACCTTAGTGGTCCCCTAATACTGTATCTGAAGTCTCTTTTATATAGACCTTAGTGGTCCCTAATACTGTATCTGAAGTCTCTTTTATATAGACCTTAGTGGTCCCTAATACTGTATCTGAAGTCTCTTTTATATAGACCTTAGTGGTCCCTAATACTGTATCTGAAGTCTCTTTTATATAGACCTTAGTGGTCCCTAATACTGTATCTGAAGTCTCTTTATATAGACCTTAGTGGTCCCTAATACTGTATCTGAAGTCTCTTTATATAGACCTTAGTGGTCCCTAATACTGTATCTGAAGTCTCTTTATATAGACCTTAGTGGTCCCTAATACTGTATCTGAAGTCTCTTTATATAGACCTTAGTGGTCCCCTAATACTGTATCTGAAGTCTCTTTATATAGACCTTAGTGGTCCCTAATACTGTATCTGAAGTCTCTTTATATAGACCTTAGTGGTCCCTAATACTGTATCTGAAGTCTCTTTTATAAAGACCTTAGTGGTCCCCTAATACTGTATCTGAAGTCTCTTTTATATAGACCTTAGTGGTCCCTAATACTGTATCTGAAGTCTCTTTTATATAGACCTTAGTGGTCCCCTAATACTGTATCTGAAGTCTCTTTTATATAGACCTTAGTGGTCCCCTAATACTGTATCTGAAGTCTCTTTATATAGACCTTAGTGGTCCCTAATACTGTATCTGAAGTCTCTTTTATATAGACCTTAGTGGTCCCTAATACTGTATCTGAAGTCTCTTTTATATAGACCTTAGTGGTCCCTAATACTGTATCTGAAGTCTCTTTTATATAGACCTTAGTGGTCCCTAATACTGTATCTGAAGTCTCTTTTATATAGACCTTAGTGGTCCCCTAATACTGTATCTGAAGTCTCTTTTATATAGACCTTAGTGGTCCCCTAATACTGTATCTGAAGTCTAGATATCTAAAGGAAATAGACAGTAGGCCTATCTACAGTGTGAAAGCCATCGGCTCTGCAAAGTTCTGAAAGCTGCGGAGGTGGTTTGACGGAGACCTGCAGGAAGGCGGAGGTGGTTTGACGGAGACCTGCAGGAAGGCGGAGGTGGTTTGAAGGAGACCTGCAGGAAGGCGCGGCCGTGTGACAGAAAGTGGGTCCAACAAAAAAGCCAACGGCATCAATTCATCACCTGCTGGCGGAGTTCTTCAGAAAGGCTCCGTGTGCTTTTTGTGGCGGCGCGCCCGCTGCGTGTAACCGCGCGGCGTCAGGGATCTGCCACAGCTTTGACACCAAAACCGCTAAATATTTTCTCCTTGTCTGCAATCACGTCTCCCCTTCTCTCCCCCGTTAGCTGACAGCCTAATATCACACCTCAAGCAAAAGACGACAGAAATACAATATTATAACCCCCACCCTTTCCCCCGAACAGCGCTGCCTAATTACCATCCGCTGCCATGGAAACCGTTTGGCTGAGTGAGTAATCACAGTAATCTCCATTCGAGGTGCTTGAAGACGTGCTCACCTTGGAGACGAAGGTGCACGGAAATGGGACTGGATGTTCTCTGTGGTTATATTTGCATGAATGGTTGAGGAGATAGTTCATGTAAATCTTTATGTAAATCTTTAGGATGAGTGTCGGATGCACATCATCCGGCTGAGGGGAACTCTGCACAATATACATGAATAAATATGAGCTACTTCCCCCGTAGTCAGACAGGGACGCACGCTGAAGACAAGGGACCAAAGTGTAGGGAAAAAAGCAGATGAAAAGCATTCAAAAACATTGAAAAAAAGGGCAGAAATGTAGAAAAGATAGCGACAAAAAGGTAGAAAGAATTGACAGAAACGGCGACAAAGGAGACAAAAAACTCTGAAAACAAGGGACACAAATGCAGAAAGAAACAACAAAAACACTGAAGGAGCAGAAATATAGAAAAGAAATCGACAAAAATATAGAAAGAAGTGACAGAAACGGCGACAAAAGCAATAAAAGAGACAAAAACTCTGAAAAAGGGACACAAAATGCAGAAAAAAAATGGCAAAAATATTGTTTTTTGTCATTTTTCTTTCAACATTTTTGCAAAGAAATCACGTCGACAAAATGTTTAGCTCGAGGTTTTCAAAAAAAGAGGGTGGGTGCAAAATAAATCAGGATGAAATCTGATAGGTACGCTTGAAAAAAAAATGGCAAAAATATTGAACATAATCGACAAACGTTGAAAAAAGTGACAGAAATGATGACAAAAGCAATAAAAGAGACCAAAACTCTGAAAACAAGGGACACAAATGCAGAAAGAAAATCAACAAAAACGTTGAAAAACGGGCAAAAATGTAGAAGAATTACCAAAAATAAAACAAATAGAGAAAGAATGATCAAAAAATAAAAAAATATAGAAAGATAAATGACAAAAAACGGAGAAATTAGCAAAGAAAACAATAAGAGTGCAGCGTTGTGTGAAGAGACGATGACATCACATCCATCACTAAATGGTTTCCGATCTCCTCAATTTTACAGAAATAGATATATTAAAATAAATAAATACATAAATAAATAAATAAATAAAGATGAAACAAGTTTCCAGATGTTTAGAAAAGTAAAAAGCGGCCGTTTGTCTGCAAAATAAATGAAATATTTTACATTATTATGGAGTTCAGAGGGAACAAGGTGTGGGGATGGGGGTCTGTGTGTGTGTGTGTGTTTGTGTGTGTGTGTGTGTGTGTGTGTGTGTGTGTGTGTGTGTGTGTGTGTATGTGTGTGTGTGTGTGTGTCTGTGACTGTGTGTGTGCGTGTGTGTGTGTGTCAGACTGTGTGTGACTGCGTCTGTGTGTGTGTGTGTGTGTGTGTGTCTGTGTGTGTGTGTCTGCGTTTATATGTCTGTCTGTGTGTGAGTGTGTGTATGACTGCGTCTGTTTGTGTGTGTGTGTGTGTGTGTTGTGTGTGTGTGTGTGTCTGCGTCTGTGTGTGTGTGTGTGTGTGTTGTGTGTATGTGTGTGTGTGTCTGCGTCTGTGTGTGTGTGTGTGTGTATGTGTGTGTGTGTGTGTGTGTCTGTGACTGTGTGTGTGCGTGTGTGTCTGACTGTGTATGACTGCGTCTGTTTGTGTGTGTGTGTGTGTGTGTGTGTGTGTGTCTGCGTCTGTGTGTGTATGTGTGTGTGTGTCTGCGTCTGTGTGTGTGTGTGTGTGTGTGTGTGTGTGTGTGTCTGTGTGTGTGTGTCTGCGTCTGTGTGTGTGTGTGTGTGTGTGTGTGTGTGTGTGTGTGTGTGTGTGTGTGTGTGTGTGTGTGTGTGTGTGTGTGTGTGTGTGTGTGTGTGTGTGTGTGTGTGTGTGTGTGTGTGTGTGTTCTCACCACATTCTCCTGAATCTGGCAGTTAGAGACAGAAATGCTGATGGAAATCTCCTCTGTTCATACGACACAAACATGATCAGAGTTAAAAAATGCAGGGAAACAAAAGCACAATATACACACACACACACACACACACACACACACATACACATACACACACACACACACACACACACACACACAGCGAGGCGTTAGTCATGATCAGTTTGACGTCAGCCAGAACCAAAATATCTCTGCTGGGTTTCCGTGTGTGGGAGTGGACGGCGTGAGGGACGCAGAGCGGTGGGATGACATTTCCATCCATCTTTATCTGAAACCCCCCCAGACCCCCACGACCCCCCCTCCCCCCGAGACCTGGTCTTCCAGGGGCTCCGGATCAAGGTCCCACAAAAATACGTTGCATACAAGAAGGTACACTGCAAAAAATATAACTAAATAACCAAAAAAAACCAAAATTAAAAACAGACATCAGCTGAGAAAAAAAAATGAATAAAAATAAATAAATTACAAAAAAATATTTAAAAAAATTTAAAATTTAAAAATAAATTAAAAAAATAAAAATATATATAAAATTTCAAATTAATAAATAAATTAAAAATAAATTTACAAATAACAAAAAAAATAATCATTATAATAATCATCATTCAGAATATAGCTAAGCTTTTACAAAATAAACTATATCATATCACCCCCCCACCCTCCGGATCAAGGTCCCACAAAAATACGTTGCATACAAGAAGGTACACTGCAAAAAATATAACTAAATAACCAAAAAAAACCAAAATTAAAAACAGACATCAGCTGAGAAAAAAAAAATGAATAAAAATAAATAAATTACAAAAAAATATTTAAAAAAATTTAAAATTTAAAAATAAATTAAAAAAAATAAAAATATATATAAAATTTCAATTAATAAATAAATTAATAAATAAATTTACAAATAACAAAAAAATATAAATCATTATAATAATCATCATTCAGAATATAGCTAAGCTTTTACAAAATAAACTATATCATATCACCCCCCCACCCCCCTAAGACCTGGTCTTCCAGGGGCTCCGGATTAAGGTCCCACAAAAATACGTTGTATACAAGAAGGTACACTGCAAAAAATATAACTAAATAACCAAAAAAACAAATATAAAAACAGATATCAGTTGAGAAAAAATAATGAATAAAATATAAATAAATGAATATTTAAAAATAATAAATAAATTAATAAATAAATTCAAATTAAAAAAATATTTAAAAAAATAAACAATTAAAATTAAATTAAAAAATAAATAAATTTACAAATAACAAAAAAATATAAATCATTATAATAATCATCATTCAGAATATAGCTAAGCTTTTATGAAATAAACTAATCATATGTAGTCTGTAGTCCCCCCCCCCCCCGCGGGTCTTACTGTGTCCGCTGCGGTGAGAGCTGTGGGACACCCCGGTGGAGACGGCCGGCATCAGAGCGTGCTGAATCGCCATCTCCCACATCCGCGCCACATCCTGCCCGACCCCGCTGATCTGAAACCGGTCGGGAGACCCCGTCAAAATAAGAGCACCACAGGTCATCGGGGAATAAATGCTTTTAACTTTATTGAACTTCTATTGGACACATACTCTGCTTCTGACTGGCTAGTAGTCCTTACCTAGGTACTGTCAGGACCCTCATACTCTGCTCCTGACTGGCTAGTAGTCCTTACCTAGGTACTGTCAGGGCCCTCATACTCTGCTTCTGACTGGCTAGTAGTCCTTACCTAGGTACTGTCAGGGTCCTCATACTCTGCTTCTGACTGGCTAGTAGTCCTTACCTAGGTACTGTCAGGGCCCTCATACTCTGCTTCTGACTGGCTAGTAGTCCTTACCTAGGTACTGTCAGGGTCCTCATACTCTGCTTCTGACTGGCTAGTAGTCCTTACCTAGGTACTGTCAGGGTCCTCATACTCTGCTTCTGACTGGCTAGTAGTCCTTACCTAGGTACTGTCAGGGTCCTCATACTCTGCTTCTGACTGGCTAGTAGTCCTTACCTAGGTACTGTCAGGACCCTCATACGCTGCTTCTGACTGGCTAGTAGTCCTTACCTAGGTACTGTCAGGACCCTCATACTCTGCTTCTGACTGGCTAGTAGTCCTTACCTAGGTACTGTCAGGGTCCTCATACTCTGCTCCTGACTGGCTAGTAGTCCTTACCTAGGTACTGTCAGGGTCCTCATACTCTGCTTCTGACTGGCTAGTAGTCCTTACCTAGGTACTGTCAGGACCCTCATACTCTGCTCCTGACTGGCTAGTAGTCCTTACCTAGGTACTGTCAGGACCCTCATACTCTGCTTCTGACTGGCTAGTAGTCCTTACCTAGGTACTGTCAGGACCCTCATACGCTGCTTCTGACTGGCTAGTAGTCCTTACCTAGGTACTGTCAGGACCCTCATACTCTGCTTCTGACTGGCTAGTAGTCCTTACCTAGGTACTGTCAGGACCCTCATACGCTGCTTCTGACTGGCTAGTAGTCCTTACCTAGGTACTGTCAGGACCCTCATACTCTGCTTCTGACTGGCTAGTAGTCCTTACCTAGGTACTGTCAGGGTCCTCATACTCTGCTTCTGACTGGCTAGTAGTCCTTACCTAGGTACTGTCAGGGTCCTCATACTCTGCTCCTGACTGGCTAGTAGTCCTTACCTAGGTACTGTCAGGGTCCTCATACTCTGCTTCTGACTGGCTAGTAGTCCTTACCTAGGTACTGTCAGGACCCTCATACTCTGCTTCTGACTGGCTAGTAGTCCTTACCTAGGTACTGTCAGGGTCCTCATACTCTGCTTCTGACTGGCTAGTAGTCCTTACCTAGGTACTGTCAGGGTCCTCATACTCTGCTTCTGACTGGCTAGTAGTCCTTACCTAGGTACTGTCAGGGCCCTCATACTCTGCTCCTAACTGGCTAGTAGTCCTTACCTAGGTACTGTCAGAGACCCTCATACTCTGCTTCTGACTGGCTAGTAGTCCTTACCTAGGTACTGTCAGGACCCTCATACGCTGCTTCTGACTGGCTAGTAGTCCTTACCTAGGTACTGTCAGGACCCTCATACGCTGCTTCTGACTGGCTAGTAGTCCTTACCTAGGTACTGTCAGGACCCTCATACTCTGCTTCTGACTGGCTAGTAGTCCTTACCTAGGTACTGTCAGGACCCTCATACTCTGCTTCTGACTGGCTAGTAGTCCTTACCTAGGTACTGTCAGGACCCTCATACGCTGCTTCTGACTGGCTAGTAGTCCTTACCTAGGTACTGTCAGGACCCTCATACTCTGCTTCTGACTGGCTAGTAGTCCTTACCTAGGTACTGTCAGGGTCCTCATACTCTGCTTCTGACTGGCTAGTAGTCCTTACCTAGGTACTGTCAGGGCCCTCATACTCTGCTCCTGACTGGCTAGTAGTCCTTACCTAGGTACTGTCAGGGCCCTCATACTCTGCTTCTGACTGGCTAGTAGTCCTTACCTAGGTACTGTCAGGGCCCTCATACTCTGCTTCTGACTGGCTAGTAGTCCTTACCTAGGTACTGTCAGGACCCTCATACTCTGCTTCTGACTGGCTAGTAGTCCTTACCTAGGTACTGTCAGGGCCCTCATACTCTGCTTCTGACTGGCTAGTAGTCCTTACCTAGGTACTGTCAGGGCCCTCATACTCTGCTTCTGACTGGCTAGTAGTCCTTACCTAGGTACTGTCAGGGCCCTCATACTCTGCTTCTGACTGGCTAGTAGTCCTTACCTAGGTACTGTCAGGGCCCTCATACTCTGCTCCTGACTGGCTAGTAGTCCTTACCTAGGTACTGTCAGGGTCCTCATACTCTGCTCCTGACTGGCTAGTAGTCCTTACCTAGGTACTGTCAGGACCCTCATACTCTGCTTCTGACTGGCTAGTAGTCCTTACCTAGGTACTGTCAGGGCCCTCATACTCTGCTTCTGACTGGCTAGTAGTCCTTACCTAGGTACTGTCAGGGCCCTCATACTCTGCTTCTGACTGGCTAGTAGTCCTTACCTAGGTACTGTCAGGGCCCTCATACTCTGCTCCTGACTGGCTAGTAGTCCTTACCTAGGTACTGTCAGGGTCCTCATACTCTGCTCCTGACTGGCTAGTAGTCCTTACCTAGGTACTGTCAGGACCCTCATACTCTGCTTCTGACTGGCTAGTAGTCCTTACCTAGGTACTGTCAGGGCCCTCATACTCTGCTCCTGACTGGCTAGTAGTCCTTACCTAGGTACTGTCAGGACCCTCATACTCTGCTCCTGACTGGCTAGTAGTCCTTACCTAGGTACTGTCAGGACCCTCATACGCTGCTTCTGACTGGCTAGTAGTCCTTACCTAGGTACTGTCAGGGCCCTCATACTCTGCTTCTGACTGGCTAGTAGTCCTTACCTAGGTACTGTCAGGACCCTCATACGCTGCTTCTGACTGGCTAGTAGTCCTTACCTAGGTACTGTCAGGGCCCTCATACTCTGCTCCTGACTGGCTAGTAGTCCTTACCTAGGTACTGTCAGGACCCTCATACTCTGCTTCTGACTGGCTAGTAGTCCTTACCTAGGTACTGTCAGGACCCTCATACTCTGCTCCTGACTGGCTAGTAGTCCTTACCTAGGTACTGTCAGGGCCCTCATACTCTGCTCCTGACTGGCTAGTAGTCCTTACCTAGGTACTGTCAGGGCCCTCATACTCTGCTCCTGACTGGCTAGTAGTCCTTACCTAGGTACTGTCAGGGCCCTCATACTCTGCTCCTGACTGGCCAGTAGTCCTTACCTAGGTACTGTCAGGGCCCTCATACTCTGCTTTTGACTGGCTAGTAGTCCTTACCTAGGTACTGTCAGGGCCCTCATACTCTGCTCCTGACTGGCTAGTAGTCCTTACCTAGGTACTGTCAGGGCCCTCATACTCTGCTCCTGACTGGCTAGTAGTCCTTACCTAGGTACTGTCAGGGCCCTCATACTCTGCTCCTGACTGGCCAGTAGTCCTTACCTAGGTACTGTCAGGGCCCTCATACTCTCTGCTCTTCTGACTGGCTAGTAGTCCTTACCTAGGTACTGTCAGGGCCCTCATACTCTGCTCCTGACTGGCCAGTAGTCCTTACCTAGGTGGATAGAAACGCAATATGATTTACCAGATTACTGCTGCTGCCGGTCCCAGAGGACTCTGATCTCTGCAGCTGCTCCCCGACGTAGTAGACCAGGGACGCCGTGGCGATCTCAAAGCAGTGAAGGTTGGCTCCGTCGGGCAGCAGAGAGAAGGTCTGAGCCGGTTCCAGAGATAACATCTCCGACAGAGGGATCTCCTGCAGACAGAGACCAGGACACAGATCCTGATAACGGACACCTCATGAGGCTTTAATTGCTGTGGTTGGGGCGGCTGAGTTTTTGTTTTGCTTTCTATTTTTCTGAGTTTTCTAATAATAATAACAATAATAATAATAATAATAAATTGAATTTGTATAGCGCTTTTCCCAAGCTCAAAGTCGCTTTACAGAGTAGACACAGTAGATAAATAAATAAATAAATAGATAAACTAAAGATAGGCAGAACAGAGGAGATGGGTCTTCAGACGGGACTGGAAGATGGTGAGGGACTCAGAGATGCGGATCTCATGGGGGACGGAGTTCCAGAGCCTGGGAGCTGCCCTGGAAAAGGCTCTGTCCCCAAAACTGCAGAGCTTTGACTTGGGGGACGTAGAGGAGACCGGCTGAGGTGGATCTGAGGGACCGTGAAGGTTGGTAGGGGGACGTAGAGGAGACTGGCTGAGGTGGATCTGAGGGACCGTGAAGGTTGGTAGGGGGACGTAGAGGAGACCGGCTGAGGTGGATCTGAGGGACCGTGAAGGTTGGTAGGGGGACATAGAGGAGACCGGCTGAGGTGGATCTGAGGGACCGTGAAGGTTGGTAGGGGGACGTAGAGGAGACCGGCTGAGGTGGATCTGAGGGACCGTGAAGGTTGGTAGGGGGACATAGAGGAGACCGGCTGAGGTGGATCTGAGGGACCGTGAAGGTTGGTAGGGGGACGTAGAGGAGACCGGCTGAGGTGGATCTGAGGGACCGTGAAGGTTGGTAGGGGGACGTAGAGGAGACCGGCTGAGGTGGATCTGAGGGACCGTGAAGGTTGGTAGGGGGACGTAGAGGAGACCGGCTGAGGTGGATCTGAGGGACCGTGAAGGTTGGTAGGGGGACGTAGAGGAGACCGGCTGAGGTGGATCTGAGGGACCGTGAAGGTTGGTAGGGGGACAGGAGGACAGTGAGGTATGACGGGGCAAGGTGGTGTATGGCTTTGTAGGTACACTGTCAAAAAAAGAGGTCCAATACAGGTCCATTTTTGTTCCCTAAGGTACAAACTTAGCAAATGTTCCCTTAAAAGTACAAAAATGTATCTTGAAGGTACATTTCTGCACCTTCCATTGTACAGTGTGTACTTTCTGAGGTGTAAGGTACATATTTGTACCTTTAAGGTACATTATTGATCCTTTAATACATGTTTACTGTATCTATAATATTTTTTACTGTCTTTATAACATTTCTTACTGTCTCTATAATGTTTTTTTACTGTCTATTATGTGTTTTATTGTCTCTATTACATGTTCACTGTCTTTATAACATGTTTTACTGTCTCTATTACATGTTTACTGTCTTTATAACATGTTTTACTGTCTCTATTACATGTTTACTGTCTTTATAACATGTTTACTGTCTCTATTACATGTCAACATAATGTGTGGTGTGTTGCATGTTATGTGGTGGTCTACAGAGTTTAAGGATGCCTCTTGGACTGTTAACCTAGTTTCCCGACCAATAAAGGAACCTGAAAGGAACCTGATTGACTGATAATAGATACTCTAATAGAACCAATAGATACTGAGAGTTTCCTGCTGTCACACTGGAATTGTCCTCGTCCATTTGTCCAGTCCAAAGCAGAGCTGAAGGAGACAGCGATGGAGCTCCTCTTACCTTAAAGTATTTACTTCCAGTGTCGTTCTGAAACATCGTGATGCATTTGCTGTCCAGCCGCCAGTAGTGCCTCTTCCTCTGAAACACAAGGGATGAAGAGGAGGAAAGGTAAAATAGGAAAGTCAGCCGGGGAGGAGAGGTACAAGGAGTGAAAGGAAAAACAAAAGGTGAGAGGAAAGTTGACACAGAGACATTACATATATATCCAATTTCACACACACACACACACACACACATGTGGTAACACGTGGGGTATTAAACCATGTGTTACCAACCGCATGTTGGTAACACATGGTTTAATACCCCATGTGTTGCCAAAATGTTACCAACATGGGGTTCTAATACCCCCCAACCCCATGTTGGTAACCCATGGGTGAATACCCCATATGTTGCCAAAATGTTACCAATATGGGGTCCTAATACCCCCCAAACCCATGTTGGGGGGTATTAACCCATAGTGTTACCAACATGGGGTTGGTAACACAATGGGTTAATACCCCACGTGTTACCAACATGGGGTTGGTAATACAATGGGTTAATACCCCACGTGTTACCAACATGGGGTTGGTAATACAATGGGTTAATACCCCACGTGTTACCAACATGGGGTTGGTAACACAATGGGTTAATACCCCATGTGTTACCAACCCCATGTTGGGGGGTATTAACCCATAGTGTTACCAACATGGGGTAGGTAACACAATGGGTTAATACCCCATGTGTTACCAACATGGGGTTGGTAACACAATGGGTTAATACCCCACGTGTTACCAACATGGGGTTGGTAACACAATGGGTTAATACCCCATGTGTTACCAACCCCATGTTGGGGGTTACACACGTGTTACACACGTGTTACACGTGTTACCAACATGGGGTTGGTAACACAATGGGTTAATACCCCACGTGTTACCAACATGGGGTTGGTAACACAATGGGTTAATACCCCATGTGTTACCAACCCCATGTTGGGGGGTATTAACCCATTGTGTTACCAACATGGGGTTGGTAACACAATGGGTTAATACCCCATGTGTTACCAACCCCATGTTGGGGGGTATTAACCCATAGTGTTACCAACATGGGGTTGGTAACACAATGGGTTAATACCCCACGTGTTACCAACCCCATATTGGGGGTTACACACGTGTTACACACGTGTTACACGTGTTACCAACATGGGGTTGGTAACACAATGGGTTAATACCCCACGTGTTACCAACATGGGGTTGGTAACACAATGGGTTAATACCCCATGTGTTACCAACCCCATGTTGGGGGTATTAACCCATAGTGTTACCAACATGGGGTAGGTAACACAATGGGTTAATACCCCATGTGTTACCAACATGGGGTAGGTAACACAATGGGTTAATACCCCATGTGTTACCAACCCCATGTTGGGGGGTATTAACCCATAGTGTTACCAACATGGGGTAGGTAACACAATGGGTTAATACCCCATGTGTTACCAACATGGGGTAGGTAACACAATGGGTTAATACCCCATGTGTTACCAACATGGGGTTGGTAACACATGGGTTAATACCCCATGTGTTACCAACATGGGGTTGGTAACACTTTGGGTTAATACCGGTAACACATGGGTTAATACCCCATGTGTTACCAACATGGGGTTGGTAACATAATGGGTTAATACCCCATGTGTTACCAACCCCATGTTGGGGGGTATTAACCCAAAGTGTTACCAACATGGGGTTGGGAACACATGGGGTTAAAACCCAAACAAACAGGTGAGTGAGACAGGTGTGGTACCAGAGTGTCCTTGCTGGTGTAGTGGACCATCCAGCCCTCCTTCATCACGTTGCTGGTCTTCCTCTTTGTGTTTTTGACAGACTGAACCACTCGCATCAGTGGGATGTTGTTACTGGTGGACGGGCTGTAGGGGGCGGGACAAAGCTCAATCTCACACATCTGTGATTGGGTTTCTAAATGTGTGTGCACAACAGGCCCGTCCCCTCTGTGGTTTTGGGATTAGTTGACTAATTTGTTTTTCCACCAAGGCTAACCAGGTGCTGGTTCTGGGCTGGTGCTGTTGCCAGTTTGGTGCTGGTTCTAGTTCTGGTGCTGGTGCCAGTTCGGTGCTGGTTCTACTCTCCAGTTCTCTAAGAACCAGCTGGATCTTCCCCAGCCTGAGAGCCAGCAGACCGTTGTTTTCCTCCCCAGACCACGGTGGTTCTGGTTTCCTCCCCAGACCACGGTTGTTCTGGTTTCCTCCCCAGACCAGGGTGGTTCTAGTGTCCTCCCCAGACCACGGTGGTTCTGGTTTCCTCCCCAGACCACGGTGGTTCTGGTTTCCTCCCCAGACCACGGTGGTTCTGGTTTCCTCACCAGACCACGGTGGTTCTGGTGTCCCATCCATGTCCGAAGCTAACATTAAC
>JAQOOF010000300.1:25000-37233 GCA_029931835.1 Etheostoma nigrum
AGCTCGACGGGACGGCCGACGTACGAGTGGGAGCTGGAGCGCCGCTCTCGACCCGGGAAGTAATCTAACTGGTTCTTCTGCTATGAGAAGGGAGAGCAGCACATGAGGGCAACATGAAGACAACATGAGGAGAACATGAAGACAACATGAAGACAACATGAAAGCAACATGAAGACAACATGAAAGCAACATGAGGGCAACATGAAGACAACATGAAAGCAACATGAAGACAACATGAAAGCAACATGAGGGCAACATGAAAACAACATGAGGGCAACATGAGGGCAACATGAAAACAACATGAAGACAACATGAGGACAACATGAGGGCAACATGAAGACAACACGAGGACAACATGAGGGCAACATGAGGACAACATGAAGACAACATGAAGACAACATGAAAGCAACATGAAGACAACATGAAAGCAACATGAGGACAACATGAGGACAACATGAAGACAACATGAGGACAACATGAGGGCAACATGAGGACAACATGAGGACAACATGACGGCAACATAACGGCAACATGAGGACAACATGAGGACAACAAAAATGGGTAAAATTTGACCCAAAGACAACACACAGTACAGTTTCTCAGATTATTAATATTATATTATTATAATTATTAGTGTTATTAGTGTTTTTATTGATAAAAACGGAGCAACTGACCTCCATGCTGGGACTCACTGGAGACTGGACGATGAGAGAGAAGAAGGGAAAGAAAGGAAGAAAGTCAGGGAAACTGTTCTAATGAAAGACAACCCCCTGACATGTCTTATCTTACTGGTTGTCCACTGACCAGTAAAGCCTCGTCGGTGTAGTGGGGGGGCGAGGGCTCGGCAGAGAGGGGGCGCCCCAGGTTCATCAGCCCCCCCGTCAGGGACACATTGGACGAGCGCCGCCGCCGCACCCCGCTGCAGTTATTGGGGATCTTAAAAGCACAACGCTTGTGATAGTTCAGGCCGCAGCCTGGAGAGGAAGAACAGCAACGGCACAGTCGTTAGTCAATCATCTAACTGATTATCTAATTAACTAATTAACTAATTAACTAATTATAGTCACTCATCGATGGGAGGAGAGGGCAGACGTGAGTCACGCACGCGTCACTTGGCTACATGTAGCCTCAGAGATGCTAACGAGATGCTAACAAGATGCTAACAAGATGCTAACCAGAGACTTGCTTATACTCTATATATATTTTTTATGTTCTACATGTTCAAGTACACTACTACTTCTTTTACTACTACTACTACTTCTATTACTACTTCTTCTTTTACTACTTTTATTACTACTACTTCTTCTTTTACTACTACTACTACTACTACTTCTTTTTACTACTACTACTACTACTACTACTTCTTCTTTTACTACTACTACTACTACTACTACTACTACTACTACTACTTCTTCTTCTTCTTCTTTTACTACTACTACTACTTCTTCTTCTTTTACTACTACTACTACTTCTTCTTTTACTTTTACTACTACTACTACTACTACTACTACTTCTTCTTTTACTACTACTACTACTACTACTACTACTACTACTACTTCTTCTTCTTCTTTTACTACTACTACTACTACTACTACTTCTTCTTCTTCTTTTACTACTACTACTACTTCTTCTTCTTTTACTACTACTACTACTTCTTCTTTTACTTTTACTACTACTACTACTACTACTACTACTACTACTACTTCTTCTTTTTACTACTACTACTACTACTACTACTACTACTTCTCTTCTTCTTCTTTTACTACTACTACTACTACTACTACTACTACTACTACTACTTCTTCTTCTTCTTCTTTTACTACTACTACTACTTCTTCTTCTTTTACTACTACTACTACTTCTTCTTTTACTTTTACTACTACTACTACTACTACTACTACTACTACTTCTTCTTTTTACTACTACTACTACTACTACTACTACTACTACTTCTTCTTTTTACTACTACTACTACTACTACTACTACTTCTTCTTCTTCTTCTTTTACTACTACTACTACTACTACTACTACTACTAATTCTTCTTCTTCTTCTTTTACTACTACTACTTCTTCTTCTTTTACTACTACTACTACTTCTTCTTTTACTTTTACTACTACTACTACTACTACTACTACTTCTTCTTTTTACTTCTACTACTACTACTACTACTACTTCTTCTTCTTCTTCTTTTACTACTACTACTACTACTACTACTACTACTACTTCTTCTTCTTCTTCTTTTACTACTACTACTACTACTACTACTACTTCTTCTTCTTCTTCTTTTACTACTACTACTTCTTCTTCTTTTACTACTACTACTACTACTACTGCGTATCAGTAGGTCAGTACCTTCACATTTGAGTCCCTGGCGTACGAGTCCCCACAGCATCTCTCCACAGTGGTCGCAGAAGGCCGGCGCTCGGTACGAGTGGACGAAGAGACAATGTGGACGGATCTGGAAGTCCTCCACCGTGGCCGACGCTGCAGGACATGCAAGAGATGCATGAAACATAAATACATGAAACATAAATACATGAAACATAAATACATGAAACATAAATACATGAAACATAAGAAATGCATGAAACATAAATACATGAAACATAAATGCATGACACATAAATACATGAAACATAAATACATGAAACATAAATACATGAAACATATTTACATGAAACATAAATGCATGAAACATAAATACATGAAACATAAATACATGAAACATAAATGCATGAAACATAAATACATGAAACATAAATACATGAAACATAAATACATGAAACATAAATACATGAAACATATTTACATGAAACATAAATGCATGAAACATAAATACATGAAACATAAATACATGAAACATAAATACATGAAACATAAATACATGAAACATAAATGCATGAAACATATTTACATGAAACATAAATGCATGAAACATAAATACATGAAACATAAATACATGAAACATAAATACATGAAACATAAATGCATGAAACATAAATACATGAAACATAAATACATGAAACATAAATACATGAAACATAAAAAATGCATGAAACGCAAGAAATGCATGAATAGCAAGAAATGTATGAAACATAAGAAACGTATGAAACATAAATGCATGAAACGCAAGAAATGCATGAATAGCAAGAAATGTATGAAACATAAGAAACGTATGAAACATAAATGCATGAAACATAAATGCATGAAACGCAAGAAATGCATGAAACGTAAGAAATATAAGAAATGCAAAAAAATAATCAAGAAATGTATGAAACATAAGAAATGCATGAAACATAAATGCATGAAATGCAAGAAATGCAGGGAATGCATGAAATGTAACATATACTGTACATGAATAGCAAGAAATGTAAGAAATGTAAGAAATGTATGAAATGTATGAAATGTACCAAGTGTCCGCGCAGAAGTTGGTAAGATGGCATTTCACTATTCTGCCCCCATAACATGGAACAATTTACAAAAGTTGTGGAAATTAAAGGAAGTGGTTACAATTGGCCAGTTTAAACTCTTGCTCAAAGGTTTGGAAATGAAATCTATGGTTTGCAAAGGTTTTAAATAGTCTTATGAAAATGTTATGAAATTTGTCTGTAATGTTGGGAATTGTTGTGATCTGTGCCGCTGTCTTGGCCAGGACTCCCTTGAAAAAGAGATTGGTAATCTCATTGGGATTTTCCTGGTTAAATAAAGGTTAAATAAAAAAAAAAAAAAAAAAAATGCTAAAAAAATTAAGAAATGCCGGAAATGTATGAAACGCAAGAAATGCATGAAACATAAATGCATGAAACATAAGAAATGCAAAAAACGCAAAAAATCAAGAAATGTATGAAAGGTATGAAATGCATGAAATGTATGAAATGTATGAAAGGTATGAAATGTATGAAATGTATGAAATGCATGAAATGTATGAAATGTATGAAATGTATGAAAGGTATGAAATGCATGAAATGTATGAAATGTATGAAATGTATGAAATGCATGAAATGTATGAAATGTATGAAAGGTATGAAATGTATGAAATGCATGAAATGTATGAAATGTATGAAATGTATGAAAGGTATGAAATGTATGAAATGCATGAAATGCATGAAATGTATGAAATGTATGAAATGCATGAAATGTATGAAAGGTATGAAATGTATGAAAGGTATGAAATGTATGAAATGTATGAAAGGTATGAAATGCATGAAATGCATGAAATGTATGAAATGTATGAAATGAATGAAATGTATGAAATGTATGAAATGTATGAAATGCATGAAATGCATGAAATTTATGAAATGTATGAAATGTATGAAATGTATGAAATGTATGAAATGCATGAAATGCATGAAATGTATGAAATGTATGAAATGCATGAAATGTATGAAATGTATGAAAGGTATGAAATGTATGAAATGTATGAAATGCATGAAATGTATGAAAGGTATGAAATGTATGAAATGTATGAAATGTATGAAATGCATGAAATGTATGAAATGTATGAAAGGTATGAAATGTATGAAATGTATGAAAGGTATGAAATGTATGAAATGCATGAAATGCATGAAATGTATGAAATGTATGAAATGCATGAAATGTATGAAATGTATGAAATGCATGAAATGTATGAAATGTATGAAATGTATGAAATGTATGAAAGGTATGAAATGTATGAAATGCATGAAATGTATGAAATGTATGAAATGTATGAAAGGTATGAAATGTATGAAATGCATGAAATGTATGAAATGTATGAAATGCATGAAATGCATGAAATGTATGAAATGTATGAAATGTATGAAATGTATGAAATGCATGAAATGCATGAAATGTATGAAATGTATGAAATGCATGAAATGTATGAAATGTATGAAATGCATGAAATGTATGAAATGTATGAAATGTATGAAATGTATGAAATGTATGAAATGCATGAAATGTATGAAATGCATGAAATGCATGAAATGTATGAAATGTATGAAATGTATGAAATGCATGAAATGTATGAAATGTATGAAATGTATGAAATGCATGAAATGCATGAAATGCATGAAATGTATGAAATGTATGAAATGCATGAAATGTATGAAATGTATGAAATGCATGAAATGCATGAAATGTATGAAATGTATGAAATGCATGAAATGTATGAAATGTATGAAATGCATGAAATGTATGAAATGTATGAAATGTATGAAATGTATGAAATGCATGAAATGTATGAAATGCATGAAATGTATGAAATGTATGAAATGTATGAAATGCATGAAATGTATGAAATGTATGAAAGGTATGAAATGTATGAAATGCATGAAATGTATGAAATGCATGAAATGCATGAAATGCATGAAATGTATGAAAGGTATGAAATGCATGAAAGGTATGAAATGTATGAAAGGTATGAAATGTATGAAATGCATGAAATGTATGAAATGCATGAAATGTATGAAATGTATGAAATGTATGAAATGCATGAAATGCATGAAATGCATGAAATGCATGAAATGTATGAAATGCATGAAATGTATGAAATGTATGAAATGTATGAAATGCATGAAATGTATGAAATGTATGAAAGGTATGAAATGTATGAAATGCATGAAATGTATGAAATGCATGAAATGTATGAAATGCATGAAATGCATGAAATGTATGAAATGCATGAAATGTATGAAATGTATGAAAGGTATGAAATGTATGAAATGCATGAAATGTATGAAATGCATGAAATGTATGAAATGCATGAAATGCATGAAATGCATGAAATGTATGAAATGTATGAAAGGTATGAAATGTATGAAATGCATGAAATGCATGAAATGCATGAAATGTATGAAATGTATGAAAGGTATGAAATGTATGAAATGCATGAAATGTATGAAATGCATGAAATGTATGAAATGTATGAAATGCATGAAATGCATGAAATGCATGAAATGTATGAAATGTATGAAAGGTATGAAATGTATGAAATGCATGAAATGCATGAAATGTATGAAATGTATGAAATGAATGAAATGTATGAAATGTATGAAATGTATGAAATGCATGAAATGCATGAAATTTATGAAATGTATGAAATGTATGAAATGTATGAAATGCATGAAATGCATGAAATGTATGAAATGTATGAAATGCATGAAATGTATGAAATGTATGAAAGGTATGAAATGTATGAAATGTATGAAATGCATGAAATGTATGAAAGGTATGAAATGTATGAAATGTATGAAATGTATGAAATGCATGAAATGTATGAAATGTATGAAAGGTATGAAATGTATGAAATGTATGAAAGGTATGAAATGTATGAAATGCATGAAATGTATGAAATGCATGAAATGTATGAAATGTATGAAATGCATGAAATGCATGAAATGTATGAAATGTATGAAATGTATGAAATGCATGAAATGCATGAAATGTATGAAATGTATGAAATGCATGAAATGTATGAAATGTATGAAATGTATGAAATGTATGAAATGCATGAAATGTATGAAATGCATGAAATGCATGAAATGTATGAAATGTATGAAATGTATGAAATGCATGAAATGTATGAAATGTATGAAATGTATGAAATGCATGAAATGCATGAAATGCATGAAATGTATGAAATGTATGAAATGTATGAAATGTATGAAATGCATGAAATGTATGAAATGTATGAAATGCATGAAATGTATGAAATGTATGAAATGCATGAAATGTATGAAATGTATGAAATGTATGAAATGTATGAAATGCATGAAATGTATGAAATGTATGAAATGCATGAAATGTATGAAATGTATGAAATGTATGAAATGCATGAAATGTATGAAAGGTATGAAAGGTATGAAATGTATGAAAGGTATGAAATGTATGAAATGTATGAAATGCATGAAATGTATGAAAGGTATGAAAGGTATGAAATGTATGAAAGGTATGAAATGTATGAAATGCATGAAATGTATGAAATGCATGAAATGTATGAAATGCATGAAATGCATGAAATGCATGAAATGTATGAAATGTATGAAAGGTATGAAATGTATGAAATGCATGAAATGCATGAAATGCATGAAATGTATGAAATGTATGAAAGGTATGAAATGTATGAAATGCATGAAATGCATGAAATGCATGAAATGTATGAAATGTATGAAATGCATGAAATGCATGAAATGCATGAAATGTATGAAATGTATGAAAGGTATGAAATGTATGAAATGCATGAAATGCATGAAATGTATGAAATGTATGAAATGAATGAAATGTATGAAATGTATGAAATGTATGAAATGCATGAAATGCATGAAATTTATGAAATGTATGAAATGTATGAAATGTATGAAATGTATGAAATGCATGAAATGCATGAAATGTATGAAATGTATGAAATGCATGAAATGTATGAAATGTATGAAAGGTATGAAATGTATGAAATGTATGAAATGCATGAAATGTATGAAAGGTATGAAATGTATGAAATGTATGAAATGTATGAAATGCATGAAATGTATGAAATGTATGAAAGGTATGAAATGTATGAAATGTATGAAAGGTATGAAATGTATGAAATGCATGAAATGTATGAAATGCATGAAATGTATGAAATGTATGAAATGCATGAAATGCATGAAATGTATGAAATGTATGAAATGTATGAAATGCATGAAATGCATGAAATGTATGAAATGTATGAAATGTATGAAATGCATGAAATGTATGAAATGCATGAAATGCATGAAATGTATGAAATGTATGAAATGTATGAAATGCATGAAATGTATGAAATGCATGAAATGTATGAAATGTATGAAATGCATGAAATGCATGAAATGCATGAAATGTATGAAATGTATGAAAGGTATGAAATGTATGAAATGCATGAAATGCATGAAATGCATGAAATGTATGAAATGTATGAAAGGTATGAAATGTATGAAATGCATGAAATGTATGAAATGCATGAAATGTATGAAATGTATGAAATGCATGAAATGCATGAAATGCATGAAATGTATGAAATGTATGAAAGGTATGAAATGTATGAAATGCATGAAATGCATGAAATGCATGAAATGTATGAAATGTATGAAATGCATGAAATGCATGAAATGCATGAAATGTATGAAATGTATGAAAGGTATGAAATGTATGAAATGTATGAAATGCATGAAATGCATGAAATGTATGAAATGCATGAAATGCATGAAATGCATGAAATGTATGAAATGTATGAAAGGTATGAAATGTATGAAATGCATGAAATGCATGAAATGCATGAAATGTATGAAATGCATGAAATGCATGAAATGTATGAAATGTATGAAAGGTATGAAAGGTATGAAAGGTATGAAATCGGCCATCGGGATGCGAGCATGTTGGGCAGGTTCCATTAACCCTCATGGTGTGTTTTCCTATCAATGTTCTTTTAAAGAAAGTTTGCACGTTTTTGTCCTTTTTTCCAACACTTTTGATACTTTTTCAATGTTTCTCACTTTTAATTCCTATATCAATGCTCATCTTCTTTTCAATTTAATTTGACTTTATGTTTATTAACAATTTGAACATTAAAAATATTTTCAAAAAAAACGTAGGAAAAAACACCAAAACTAAGCACCCGCAATTACTTCTTCCAAACAGTAACTAAATTAGATAATCAGTTATAAATTATGAACGTAACTAGCTACTTCAGAAAGTATTTATTGCGTTACTTTCAAGTAAAACGCTCAAATTGTTAATAAAATAAAATTAAAATTAATGAAATAAGATAAAATAAAACGAAATGAAATTAAATAAGTAAAATAAAATAAAATACAAAATTAAAATTAAAAGAATTAAATTAAAATTAAATTAAATTAAAATTGAACAAAATTAAATTATATTAAATTAAATTAAAATTAAATTAAATTTGAACAAAATTGAATTATATTAAATAAAATAAAAATTAAATAAAATAAAAATTGAACAAAATTAAATTATATTAATTACATTAAAATGAAATAAAATAAAAATTGAACAATTAAATTATATTAATTAAATTAAAATGAAATAAAATAAAAATTGAACAAAATTAAATTATTAATTCATTAAAATTAAACTAAAATAAAACAAAAAATTAAATTTAAATTAAATACTTTTTATATGACTGTATCCATCCATACAATGTTCACTACACTTTCAAATGAAGCCAGGCCCTTAGGAGACATGTTTCATACCATTGAACAGCATTTAATGTGTTATTGATAGAGAAATACACACTGAGCTTTATGAACGCCATGAGAGCTAAACATGGAGATACATGAGCGATTAGGATGGTTGGTAGAAGAAAAACATATAATATAATATAATATTATATAATATAATATCACCAGAGCTACTTTAACTCGCCAAGAATGAGTGGAGCAAGAGGAGGGGAGGGAGATAAACAGAAGACAGAGACAAAGGGTAATAGAAGGGTTGTTAGGGGGTATTTGTAAATGTTTTGGAGGTACGAGAGGCTCTCAACGGGCGCAGATGGACCGGGTGTGTGTGCTGTTGGCCAACAGGCTTGGCAAGGCATGATGGGTAGTTTTTTCTGAAATCTCGCCTTTTTCCTCACACACACACACACACACACACACACACACACACACACACTGGTCCTCCAGGAGAATACGGCTCTGATTGGACATTCTGCTGCAGGAAATTACCTCCATTTATTAAAATTATTGTTTATGGCTTTTGTTTGGAGGACCAAAATACGATTGGAAGTCTGAACGAGCACACAAACTGTTATTATATGCTTCAGAAGTGTGTGTGTGTGTGTGTGTGTGTGTGTGTGTGTGGTGTGTGAGGGTTTCCTAGGTAGTCTAAATATAAATGCTGTGTTCATGTGTCGGGTCTCAGCGATGGAATTAACTGCGTTATGAAGCGTTCGCTGCTGGCTCGTTAAAAGGCAACCAGAAAACAAACAGTGGGGAGGGGGGGGGGGACTAATAATTAGACCCCCTGTACATTTGAGTTTAGCTTTTATTATTTGCAATAACACTTTTTAAAATGTGTGCAATACTCTGCTGCTATTTATTAATTATTATTGTTCAGCGTTACAACTCCTTAACCCCCATGTTGTCTTCATGTTGTCTTCATGTTGCCCTCATGTTGTCTTCATGTTGTCTTCATGTTGCCCTCATGTTGTCCTCATGTTGTCTTCATGTTGCCCTCATGTTGTCCTCATGTTGTCTTCATGTTGCCCTCATGTTGTCCTCATGTTGTCTTCATGTTGTCTTCATGTTGTCCTCATGTTGTCTTCATGTTGTCTTCATGTTGCCCTCATGTTGCCCCCATGTTGTCTTCATGTTGCCCTCATGTTGCCCCCATGTTGTCCTCATGTTGTCTTCATGTTGTCCTCATGTTGTCTTCATGTTGTCTTCATGTTGTCCTCATGTTGTCTTCATGTTGTCTTCATGTTGTCCTCATGTTGTCCTCATGTTGTCCTCATGTTGTCTTCATGTTGTCTTCATGTTGTCCTCATGTTGTCCTCATGTTGCCCTCATGTTTCCCTCATGTTGTTCTCATGTTGTCCTCATGTTGTCCTCATGTTGCCCTCATGTTGTCCTCATGTTGCCCCCATGTTGTCCTCATGTTGCCCCCATGTTGTCCTCATGTTGTCCTCATGTTGCCCTCATGTTGCCCTCATGTTGCCCTCATGTTGCCCCCATGTTGTCCTCATGTTGTCTTCATGTTGCCCTCATCTTGTCCTCATGTTGTCCTCATGTTGTCCTCATGTTGTCTTCATGTTGTCTTCATGTTGCCCTCATGTTGTCCTCATGTTGTCTTCATGTTGTCCTCATGTTGTCCTCATGTTGTCTCCATGTTGTCCTCATGTTGCCCCCATGTTGTCCTCATGTTGTCCTCATGTTGCCCTCATGTTGCCCTCATGTTGCCCTCATGTTGCCCCCATGTTGTCCTCATGTTGTCTTCATGTTGCCCTCATCTTGTCCTCATGTTGTCCTCATGTTGTCCTCATGTTGTCTTCATGTTGTCTTCATGTTGCCCTCATGTTGTCCTCATGTCGTCTTCATGCTAGGGGCGGCTGTGGCTCAGCGGTAGAGCGGTTGCCTGCCAATCGGAAGGTTGGTGGTTCAATCCCTGGCCCTGCAGTCCCATGTTGAAGTGTCCTTGGGCAAGACACTGAACCCCGAGTTGCTCCCGATGCAGCGCATCGGTGTGTGAGTGTGTGTGAGTGTGTATCTGATGAGCAGGTGGCACCTTGTACGGCAGCCTCGGCCACAGTGTATGAATGTGTGTGAATGGTGAATGTATCCTGTATGATGTAAAAGCGCTTTGAGTAGTTGTTAAGACTAGAAAAGATATATAAATTTACATTTACATGTTGTCCTCATGTTGTCTTCATGTTGTCCTCATGTTGTCCTCATGTTGTCTTCATGTTGTCCTCATGTTGTCCTCATGTTGTCCTCATGTTGTCTTCATGTTGTCTTCATGTTGTCCTCATGTTGTCCTCATGTTGTCCTCATGTTGCCCTCATGTTGTCCTCATGCTGTCCTCATGTTGTCTTCATGGAAGCTCTGCCGCCCCCCCCCCCCCAGGACGCTTGTCAAGAAGTACAGGGACACTTTGACGCTTTTACTCTTTTTTTGACATTTGACATTTTTAACGCATTATTATTTTTTTTAGTTTTCACTACCACCACCTTTACTAGTTTACTCAATGGTCCATAACCCTCATTTACATAGAATTATACCTAATATCTGAGCTAATAAAGCAGAAATTATGAACTATTTGGACTAATAGTTCAGAAGAACGTATGCTGATTTGAAACCATTTCAATTTACACCCGAAATCCAATGAAAGTAGTTGTATTTCCAAAGAGCGTTGGAAGGAATCCAATCCTTTTTTTAATGGTAATTTGGTTTAAAAGAAACTCATATTTCAGATATAGACATTGTTAAAAGGGTTAAACTGTCTGTCACTACACAGCGCTCCACAATATACACACAATATACACACAATATACACACAATATGCACACAATATACACACAATATACACACAATATGTATGCACACAATATGCACACAATATACACACAATATGCACACTCTATGCACACAATATGCACACAATATACACACAATATACACACAATATACACACAATATGCACACAATATACACACAATATACACACAATATGCACACTCTATGCACACAATATGCACACAATATACACACAATATAC
>JAQOOF010000301.1:0-37166 GCA_029931835.1 Etheostoma nigrum
AGAACCCTGCTTGCAACTATCTTTTATGTGAGCTTCCTGATTACCTCGAAGAATCTTGATGGAGTCTACTGAAGCAATAATGAGCCAATACCTTGTTAAAGTTTTTTATCAACACCCATCATTCTTTGCAATCTTTCTCTGACATTGTTTATTTTAGAATATTATAACCAACATTAAAACTGGAGCGTATTACAATTAATATACCACAGTACAAGTACATAAATACAGTAAAATAGAGACTGTAAAACATGTATATTTAAAGTGCTTGTTGTGCTGTCTGATAGTCTTAGGTATAAGAGAGAGCATACTGCTTAGTTTGTGTCCCAGGAAGTTTTAGTCTACCACTACATTCTATAACCCTACCAGTCAGATTACCACAGTAGGTAATATCTTAGCAGCTCTTTTACAGACTCTACCATAATACCTGCTGGAGATGCCAGGTCCTCATACATATAAAGCATGCGCTCTACCACTGAGCTATATCCACTTAAGATTTTCAGTTTTTTAAAACTTTTTTCTGAGATAGACTTAGACTTATCTTTATTAATCCTTTTGGGATGACTCCCGCAAGGAAATAGAAATATCACTGAATAAAAGAAGAAATCTGGGTAAAACATGTAATGTTAATGTTGTATATGGCTTCAAAACCAAATGCAACTGCAGTGGCTGAAAATCAATCCTGGGCAAAATGCTTGCACTGCTATGGTATAAATCATAGTCGAAAAGTAACACACCTGTTGCCTTTCTGCTGGACAACACAACGTTCACTGCAAATATTGTAACACAGACTGAAAATAAATGCTTAGAAATACATTGGTGGAGACGGGTGGCTTCCAGTCTCCTCCTTCTTCCAGTTATCTCCTATGAGATAACACAGTACTGTTGATGAAGGCACATCTGACAACCACCTGAAAGTCACTGCACTTTCAGCATCAGTTGTTTTTTTTAAATTTTAAAACACCTGCCCCGTGTGAGGGTTGAACTCACGACCTTCAGATTATGAGACTGACGCGCTGCCTACTGCGCCAACGAGGCGATGAATCCTGCTGCTATGGTTATGAGAATTTCAGAAAAACTAACAATTTGGTCGACAAGCTTAATAAAAACACTTTCTGGAAACCTTTTTACTCACACAAAGGCTAAGATCGACCCTAGATGCTTTGTCATGACCCCATGAAAAGGCCAGGACAAAAGACTGCGTGCAAAGGTTGAAGGAAACGCAAGAATATGACTACAACAAAATAAATTATAATTCAATAATGGTGGCAGTCAGTTTAGTCAGTGGTGAATGTGTATGCATGGATGAGTGTGAGGTATGGTGTCAGTGATTTATGCTGAACAGTGTAAAACTAACAAAGATGAGCGGGAGAGGTGCTGGACTGAGAGCACCTCTAGGGCAATCACAGATGCACAACCAATAATAAAACACTACTGAGTGAATGCGTTCAAAAAATGGAGACCATTGTTCAGAAAGCTTAATGAAGCTTCATTTGACCATACCTATTAACCACCTGAACCTGGTAAAAGGTATGAGGTACTCATGCATAGCTAGCCAGTAATTTACTTATGTTTATATAAAATAGTGCAATGTAATTTTGAACCGCTCCTAGAAAGAAATCCATGGGTAGCCAGTGAATTACCTATTGTAGATGGTGGTCGGCATGCCAACGAGGCTTGAAAATGTGCACGTTGATTCAGAGGAGATTTGAGAGTTGAAGGTGTAAAGTATCTACATTTTCTAAATTGTCCGCCTACAGTGTCAACGAGAGCTCTTCTCTAATATTACCAGATACACAATAGCTATTCAACTTCGGAAGGTAATGTTGATCTCAGAAACAACGATAGACGACACCATCTTATCACAACGTCCATGTTTGTGTCTTTGTTATGCAAATATTCTGGAAGGCTACTTACTAAGAGTATGAGTTCCCTTTTATCCCTATTGATCATAGAACACCTGCCAGAGATGGTTGATCTCAGAAATAACAATAGAAACATAACTTCCATGCTTGTGCCAGTGTTCAACCAACTTGGTTTGATAAAACATTAGAGCTCTTTTATGGTTCAAATACTGGAGCATATCAATCGATCAAGCTGCCTCCATGAAGGGTAACAGGTTGTTGTGGCCGAGTGGTTAAGCCGATGGACTCGAAATCCATTGGGTTCTTCCTGCACAGGTTCAAGTCCTGCTGACAACGAGAGGTGTTCATTAAGAGTGGTAGCAAACCATAAGTACTTTCTTTCAGTCTGTGTAATAAGATTTGCAGTGAACGGCAACAGGTGTGTTACTATGATTTATACCATAGCAGTGAAATCATTTTGCCCAGGTTTGATTTCCAGCCACCACAGTTGCATTTACAGGTTTTGAAGACATATACAACGTTAACATTACATGATTTACCCAGGTTTCTTCCTTTATTCAGTGATATTTCAATATCATTGTGGGACTCATCCCAAAAGTATTAATAAAGATAAATCTAAGTCTCCAGGTATTTCTTCAATAATGCCAGTAAGGGTCTACCATTCAGCAGGTATAGACATTTCACTTCAGACAGTTGCAGCAGCAGATACTTTGTTAGACATTGACAATCTAGACATAGACGTAATGCTATAATCACAACAATTAGCAGAGAACGTTTTTTTTGAAAAAGAGAGTGAGGAAAAAGAAACATAAATGGGACAGAGAGAGGAACAGCCAGAGGGACAGCAAGCGGATCCATGTGGATCAAGTACTGCACCATCAGGTTTGTGATGAAGAAGGTTCTTACTATTTTCAAAGCAGTGCAATTACAATTTCATTGTAGGTCTATTGTGTCCTTAAAATGGTGCTTTCTGCTGTCAAATTCTTTTTTGTGTCAATACTCTTATAGTAAAGCTCTGTTTCTTTTTTTTAAGTACATACTTGGCCTACATTTTGAAATGCATGCAGGTATACATGCATACTGTGGTAAGCATGCATTTAGGAACCCATGCCTGACGAAAAAGAGGATAAATTCAATAAATGAATATTTCACATTGAACACGTTTGGGTTGTCTTTTAAAAACAGGGTATTGCGAGTACAGATATAAATAATAGAGTCAACAAGATTACCTCTTATCATCTACCTCACCAATCTATGTCATCAGAGCTCCAAGTAACTGAGACAACTCAAAGTCATCACATCTGACAGTTGGCTGACCAGCTATTTAACATTTGGCAACAATGGGATTTGAACCTACACCTCCAGAGAGACCGTAACTTTAATCCAGCAACTTAGACCACTATGCCAAAATCTAGTGCGATGGCTGGGAATCGAACCCAGGTCAACTGCTTGGAAGGCAGCTATAGTAACCACTATACCACCATCACTGCACAACTCATAGTAATGTCTTTAAAGGTTGGATTTTTCCTTTTCATTAAAGTAAGGCATTAAGATCAATTTTCAAAAGATGATTTTTTAAATGCCTGTGGGCGTGGCAGGCAACCTACAGTATTTGGGTGCGCTGCTCTGATTCACCTGTGTAGAACGTTGCGTTGCACATGTCTGCTTTTGGCACTCGCCGGTAAAATCATAATAAATTAATATTTTTTTTATTTGGGGTGGCCAGCGACATTTCTAGGTCTCTGTGTAGAACCGCCACTGAAGGCACATCTGCGATTTGGTATAATGTGATGTGTCGCCTAGACCGGCGTGGGAGGGTGTATAACCGCAAACATGGCACCGCTTCGCTTCTCTGCTTCTCTTCATAGTTGTCAGATTAATTTACCAAAATCATGTTTGTCGCTGTGGTCCTGCTACACATTCTGCGATGCCCTGTTACATCCTGCTAGGCCAAATTACAACAGCAGTTATCTCACTGCACTTCTCAAAAAACAGCAAGTCTAGACCATACTCTGTGATGTTATTTACAGAAATCCAACAATTCGCACCAAGAGCAAGCACTAAGCGTCAGAGGCAAGGAAAAACTTCCTTTTAAGAGGCAGAAACCTCAAGCAGAACCATGGCTTAGGGTAGGTGGTCATCTGCCTCGACCGGTTGGGGGTGAGTGAAAGAGACAGACAAAGAAAGAGAGAGACAGAGAGAAAGACAGACAGAGAAGAGACAGACAGAGAGAGAGACATAGAGAATTGCAGCAGATGGTGTCGAGCAGGAACGCGGAAGAAGCAGGTGACTCCAACCACAGATCCACACTCCACAGCTCCAGAACCAGAAACACCTGCAGGAATCTTAAGGAAGAGAGAGGAGAGGGGCTAAAGAGCACAACACTACGGGGCGAGTGAGCCCAAGACGCTGGGAAAGGGAAGAAGTCGAGTTAGTAACATGCAATATCAGATCACCTCAAATGGAGACACTGATGATTATTGTGTTCATAAGTGCTTCTCTTTGGGGTTGTGAGTTCATCATCATCACCCGATTTGATAAAACATTAGATCTCTGTAATGGTTCAAATAAAGGAGCATATCAATCAATCAAGCTGCCTCCACAAGGATCCACAGACACAGCCTTGCACTACGATTTGCACTTTGCCCGTGTCTGATATAACTAATCCAATAGACTAGGTTATGAACACTGCAAAGAGGTAAAGCACCACTTTTTGGGTTGTCGTAGTCGAGTGTTTAAGGCGGACTAGACTAGACCCAATGGACTAGAAATCTATTGGGGTCTCCCCGCAAAGGTCTAAATCCTGCCAACAAAGAAAGGCATCCTTAGCGTTGGTAGCAAACCAATAATACATCACATTATACCAAATCACAGATGTGCCTTCAGTGGTAGTTCTACACAGAAGCCTAGACATTTGACTGGCCACCAAATAAAAAAACCTGCCTGCCACGCCCACATGTGGTGCTGCTCTTCGGTGAATGAGACACTACTCTTGGAGAGAGAAGCTCCGATTTCTCCTGTTGCAAGTGTCTAAGGTAAGCAAAATCATTTTATCTTGTAAGAGACTTGTTGTTCTTGCACATAACCGTGTTCCTGTAGATCCTCACACAGAGAATGAAATCACGTTAGTAAATGTCTGGTCTCGATATGTTTACAACACAATGTTGTGATGTTAACACATAACTTCATCCGTCTTTGCTGTTGCATTGCGATAACAAATAGCTACATTTGTGTAAAGTAATCGACAGGCTTTATGCCCGTGTTGAGTAAGGAGAGAAATGTAATGCATACCCCTACGTTTTATCGTCTTCTAATATTTTTTTTTTTATAATTCAAATATTTATTGAACTTTTACATTTTATAACAAAAAAATAACCAAAATAACAACATCAAGAAACAACAATAATAATGACAACAAGAACAATAATAATAGTAATAAAATAAAATAAAACAAAAAACAAAACCAACATAAACAGTGAGGTTCAATGTAAATCTTTCTATACAGCTGATGTCCAAATTACATTGTAGACATGTAGGTGCAGAAATTGTCCCATTGCTCTTTCATGGTTTCATTCATACAGTGTAGTCTTCCCAGCATCTTTTCGCACGCAGAATTTTCAGTCATTCTTTCTTTCCACATTCTAAGTGTTGGGGCATGAGTGTCCTTCCAAAATTTCAAAATGAGTCGGGAACATGTTACCAAAGCAGTATTTAACACCCTAAAAGTATGTTTATTTAACATTGGTACCTCTCTTTTGTCTCCAAGTAAAAACAGTCTAGGTGATTTGGGCAGTCTACAGGGTAACCAACCCTGCATGTAACTTAAAACACTGCTCCAAAAAGCAGAAATCACCGGGCATTCCCAAAGGGCATGCATCAAAGTGCCTTTAGCTATTTGGCATTTCCAACAAAGATCGTTTTCGCCAATACCCATTTTGTAGAGCCTAGAAGGAGCATAATAATATCTATTGAGGATTTTGTATTGAATAGAATCCCATGTATCATCATCCATTGTACAGCCTAAATCTCTTACCCATATTACTTTCAGACTTTTACTTGTATTGTTTTTAGCCCAGGGGCAGATATTATACCATTGTGAGGCTTTGCACAGTAGTGGGGGTAGTAGCAGAAAAGTCTCTATAGGATTTTCCCATTTATTAACCTAACACTTCTTTTCAAACAATCTCTGAATTGTAAATACTTCCAAAAATGGCCAGGACGCTCCAAGTTAAATTTCCTTTTAATATCATCGTATGACATAAATAAATAGCAGATCACCTATAGTTCTAATACCTTTTCTTAGCCATTGTGCCCAGTAAATAGTCTGTTTATTGATTTTAATTTTTGGGTTATGCCACAAGGGGGCGTATTTTTGCACATATGTAACAAGCTTGTATCTTTTGTGTACCTCCAAACCATACCACTTTAGAGAATTTCAAGATAGGATTTTTTATTTTATCCCCTTTATTTATCCCCTTTATTTGACTTTTGTGATAAAATATCTATTGGTGTGAATGGAGAGGCAAGCTCTTGTTCTATTAAAATCCAGTCCAGATTGATTTTCCCTGCCCAATGTTTGGCCAATCTAGACATTTCAAAAGAGATACTGTAATGTTCTATATTGGGCAGGGCCAACCCCCCTTCTTTTCTTGGTTGGCAAAGCCGATTAATATTAATACGAGGTTTATCACCATTCCAAAGAAAGTGTTTTATCATATTATTGTAACTAATTAGTATTGGCTGTGGTGTGCACAAAGGTAACATCCCAGTATAATAATTAAAAAAGAATAATAAATAATAAATAGAACATTGTTAGTTTTTACGAAATTTCCACAACCATTGCAGTCATATTTGTAGCCTCGTTGGCGCAGTAGGCAGCGCGTCAGTCTCATAAGCTGAAGGTTGTGAGTTCAACCCTCACACGGGGCAGTTAAAAATACAGTGACTCGCAGGTGGTAAACCACTTGCTCAAGCACATGAATAGAAGCTGAGATTCTATTGTTTTTTATTGAGATCAACAATCTGAGACAGGTGTTTTAAAATCAATAGGGAAAAGGGGAACACATACTCTCAATAAGTAGACTTCCAGAGTATTTGCAAAACAAAGGCACAAACATGGACATTGTGATAAGATGATGTTGTCTATCGTTTCTGAGATCAACATTAACTTCCGAAGTTGAATAGTTATTGCTTACCTGGTAATATTAGAGAAGAGCTCTCAATGCCACTGTAAGCGGAAATTTTAGAAAATTAAGTTACTTTACACTTAAAACTGTCCCATCTCCTCTGAATCACCATCTGCAAATTTTCAAGCCTCATTGGCATGCCGACCACCACCTACAGTAGGTAAATCACTGGCTAGCTATGCATGAGTACCTCCAGAGGTGGGTCGAGTAGCCAAAAATTGTACTCAAGTAAAAGTACTGTTACTTCACAATAATATGACTCAAGTAAAAGTAAAAGTAGTCATCCAAATAATTACTTGAGTAAGAGTAAAAAAGTCCTTGATGAAAAAACTACTCGAGTAGTGAGTAACTGTTGAGTAACGTCTGATTTATTTCTTAATACAAGCATCAGTCAGACCGACAAAAATACAAAATAATCATCTTTAGGCAAATTATAGTTCATCCAATCAATAAAATAAATTAAAATTAATTTATCAATTACAAATTAGCTTAAGTGAAGAGACTTAAACATCAAATTTTGATCGATTATATATATATATATATATATATATATATATATATATATATATATATATATAGGAAATGTTCCTATATATTCACCTATCCACAGCAAAAACAAAAATAACTGCTACATGTTTTCTCAGGTTAGATGTTGAGTTTTTGAAAGCTGAAATGTCCGTTTGTTTTGGTCGACACAGAAGACGCAGCATAATGTAGCTGCTGTTTCACACTTTTATTAAAAGGTAACCATACTTTCACTATGAGGCCGGGGGTGTTCCTCCTGGTCTGCGTTGCCTTGGCAACGGTTGATAACATTTGTTTTGCTACGACTGTCAAGCTAACACGTCCCGCGGCCGCCGCTGAGATCGAGTATGGTCGCGTGACGAGACTGCACGACACCGTTTGATTGGTGGAACACAGTCACGTGGTAGAGCCTTTAGCGGAAGTCTCTCTCTCTCTGTCAAAATAAAACATTAAAATGAGACGTACGCGGAGGGATAAAAACAATGACGCGTAGAATACCAAAGAGGTAAAAATCAAAGTAACGAGCTCATTGTAGCCTAATGTAGCGGAGTAAGAGTACAGTTTCTTCTTCACTAATCTACTCAAGTAAAAGTATAGTGATTTAAAACTACTCCTAGAAGTATAATTTTTTCAAAAACTTACTCAAGTAAATGTAACGGAGTAAATGTAACTCGTTACTACCCACCTCTGCACACAGCCATAGCAGAGCTACCCCCCCCCCCTCCCCCCATGTTCATACTGATGCTTGATTGTAATGAAGCATCATCAGAAAGAAGTTGTGTCCGTCTGTGTTTTAACAGACACACCTGGGACCAGGTTGGAAACCAGAATCATCTTTAAATCCAGTCCTAATCTAGTCCTCACTAAGTTTAAAATGATTTCACTGGAGTTAGTTATTATTTTTGCATCATCAATACCAAATTAAATCTAATTGGATGGGAATATTCATGGAATTCTCACAAAATCACAACTGAATTAGTTTCTTGCTACTTGCGTCATAATCTTATTAACCTGGAGTCCCAGTCTCTGTCACAATAAATAGGCTATATGTTTTATATATGTTTTATATATGTTTTAGGCCTATTGGCAGACAGCCATTTAACATGTAGGTAATGACATATAAAGAGCCTTTTCTCCATGTCCACTGTAGTTTCTCAGCGTGTTCTCTAGTAACATCTGTCTGGTCCAGGTAGCTTTGTCATTCATAAGGCTACTTTTACTTTTATACTTTTAGTAAATGGCTAAGCCTGTGCTTTGTTACTTTTACTTGAGTAAAGAAATTAAATCAGTACTTCTACTTTTACCAGAGTATTGTTTAACATAATTATATGTACTTCTACTTGAGTACGGGCAGTGAGTACTTTTGGCATCTCTGGATGTTAACACGTAACTTCATCCATCTTTGCTGTTGCATTGCGATAACACATAGCTACATCTGTGTAAAGTAATCGACAGGCTTTATGCCCGTGTTGAGTAGGGAGGGAAATGTAATGCATACCCCTACGTTTTATCGTCTTCTAATATTTATCATGAAACAAGGAAGCGATATAGAGCCCTAGTAAACAAAAAGTGAGAAAAACAGCAGTGAGAGAAACTAATCAAGGGACTGAAGAGAAGGAAGAGGGAGAGCCAGAAGAGTTTTGGGAGTTTGGAGAGAGGGCATGTAATGAAACTGAGCGCACTACGAAGTGGTAACTACTACTAACCAATTGAAAAGTTTATGAAAATTTGTCCAAACAGGTATGGCATTGCTTTTCAGGTTGTCGTGGCCGAGTGGTTAAGGCGATGGACTAGAAATCCATTGGGGTCTCCCCGCGCAGGTTCAAATCCTGCTGACAACGAAAAGTGTTCTTTAAGAGTGGTAGTAAACCAATGACACATCACAGGATACTGGAAGCACCAATTAGCATATACTTTTAGTCTGTGTTACAAGATTTGCAGTGAACGTTGTGTTGTCCAGCAGAAAGGCAACAGGTTTGTTACTTTTTGACTATGATTTATACCATAGCATTGCAATAATTTTTTTCGATTTCCAGCCACCGCAGTTGCATTTACAGGTTTTGAAGCCATACACAACATTAACATTACATGTTTTTTTAGTGATATTTCAATATCTTTGTGGGAGTCATCCCAAAAGGATTAATAAAGATAAGTCTAAGTCAATCTCAGAAAAAAGTTAAAAATCTGAAAATCTTCAGGGGATGTAACTCAGTGGTAAATGTAAATGTGCTGTATTTACATAGCGCTTTTCTAGTCTTAACATCTACTCAAAGTGCTTTTACATGGTACTCAAACCATTCACAACTCACACACATTCATACACTGTGGCTGAGGCTACTGTACAAAGTGCCACCTGCTCATCAGACACACACTCACACACATTCACACTCCAATGGCGCAGCAAGGGGGCAACTCAGTGTTCAGTGTCTTGCACAAGGGATTGGGCCACCAACCTTCCCATTGGCAGGCAACTGCTCTAATACTGAGCCACAGTGCATGCTTTATATGTATGAGGACCTGGCATCTCCAGCAGGTATTATGGTAGAGTCTGTAAAAGAGCTGCAAAAGATATCACCTCCTGTGGTAATCTGAGAGGTAGGGTTATAGAACGTAGTGGTAGACTAAGACCTCCTGTCACACAAACTGAGCGGTATGCTCTCTCTTTTATACCTCAAACTATCAGACAGCACAACAAGCACTTTACAGTTGTTATTTTACTCTATTTTTGTTTCATACTATAGTATAGTTATTGTTTTTATGGGTGTACCCTTCATCAGGTGTGCACATTTCACTTCAGGCAATGAAGCTGATGCTTTGTTAAACATCAACAGTCTGGAAATAGACTTAATGTTGATACTAATCATAGCAATTAGCAGAGGATGGTTTCGATCCATCGACCTCTGGGAGCTTCCTGATTACTCACACATTGATTATTCACTATTATTGGCTTTGCTGTTTGGCCAAGTCTTTTGTACTTGTAAAAAACAAATATGTTGTCGTTAACTAGAGTCTTAACAGCATCAACTTTTATCCAGACCTTTTTAAAACGTTTTCACCTTGAGCAAGAAGAAGTGTATGTTTTAACAAATCATTGCTCTCTCATTTCAGTTGTGCAGGAGCGGTAACCAGTGAGTCCAGTGCGTGGGCTGGCTTTTGACGAGCCCTAAACTGTTTGGTGCAACATGAATCATTCAGCTCTCCCAAACAAACTCCGCGACTTGTCATGGATGGTGGCTCATCTGATCCTCCCGGTCAGGTCCATTATGCACTCCAGTGGCATGTCAGCACACTCATCCTGCCCCCAACCGATGAGGCGTTTGCTCTGGGAGTGCAGCGCTGCCGTAGACCTGTGGGCAACGGCCCGGCTCCTTTCCCGTACTTACTAGCAAGGGAGGTCCTCACAGCACAGCTTGTGCTATATGGGGCGAGGCAAAAAAAACAGATACCAGCATGTGACTTTGCAAGTGGCCGCCAAAGTTGCCATTTGGACCTCCAGAAACTTGCTGATAAGAAAGCACATGCAGATCGGCCCGTGGCTGTGATCAGGATGGCTGCAGTTTCTAAGTAGTATGTGTTTCATGATCGTACTTTTGGTTTTGAATGGTAAATGAACAACTGTGCTGAAATTTGTAATCAAAAACAGGACCTTTCCCATTTTGAAAAACTGTTTTGAACCCTTGAGGTATTTCAGTGAAGTCTTTGGTCTTGGACAGTTACCTTGCAATCTAAAATTGTATATCCTATTGTCTCTGGAGCAATAGTTGGCAGTTGGAGGAGTAATGACTCTTTACAGTGAATATGCAAAAGACAATGTTCACAAATTCAGCCCAGGTAAATGCCTAGCCCATATTCATACAGACCTAGACCTACTCACTTAATGCTGGTTCCAGTACTCTAAAATCTAAAGTATAAAGTATTCGCTTTTTCCTTGCGAAAGTTTTTGTTCCAATAACATTAACGTTACATTCCCTGTGTTTGTCACGATGTGGGGAGCTACCTCAGCGACTTCCACCAGGGAAATTGACAAACTTCTCCCACACCCGCTGCTTTGAAGACTCCTTCAGTTGGACGGCTTCCCTAACCACCGGTGTCCACCAGGGTCATCGTGGGTTACCGCCCCTTGAGGCCTCTAAGACCCTAAGACCACAGCTCCCCATTGCAGCTTCAGCAATGGAAACTTTGTGAATTGAAAGTCT
Organism: Etheostoma nigrum; assembly: GCA_029931835.1. Taxonomy (NCBI): domain Eukaryota; kingdom Metazoa; phylum Chordata; class Actinopteri; order Perciformes; family Percidae; genus Etheostoma; species Etheostoma nigrum. The sequence goes on from JAQOOF010000301.1 coordinate 11,770, forward strand.
GTCGGACAAGGGCCTCCTCCAGACGTTCCCAATTTACCCGCAGTACCCGTCTGGGCTTACCAGGTCTGTTCAGAGTCTTCCCCAACCCCGTGACCCAACTCACCACCAGATGGTGATCAGTTGACAGCTGCGCCCCTCTCTTCACCCAAGTGTCCAAAACATACGGCCTCAGATCAGATGACACGATTATTTAATTAAAATTGATCATTGACCTTCGGCCTAGGGTGCTCTGGTACCCCGTACACTGAAGAACATCCGTATGCTTGAACAGGGTGTTTGTGATAGACAATCCATGACTAGCACAGAAGGCCAACAACAGACAACCATATTGACATGTTTATGGTCAAAAGTATTGTTGGCTGTGTTGTCAAACCCCTAACGCATGTATGTAATCAATCTCTGAAAACTGGAGTCTTTCCAGATAAAATGAAAATAGCAGAGGTGAAATGAATATACAAGGCTGGTGAAAAACATACACTTTCAAACTATAGACCTGTTTAATTGCTCTCCCAATTCTCAAAAATATCTCAAAAGGATTGATAGCTTCATTACTAAAACATAATATACTTTGTAATCAGCAATATGGGTTCAGGGCTAATAGGACAATTTAACATGCAATTATTCAATTTGTAGAAGAAATATCAACATCAATATAACAAAAAAATATGGAGTGGGGATATTCTTGGATCTTAAGAAGCTATTTGATACAGTAGACCACAACTTACTGATCATGAAATTACACAAATATGGAATTAGCGGGACTGCACTTTCATGGTTAAATAGCTACTTACAGAATAGAACACAATATGTTGAATTGCAAAACCATGAATCAAAGGTAAATAAACTCACCTGTGGGGTCCCCCAGGGGTAAGTATTGGGACCATTGATTTTTAACTTGTATATAAATAATGTATGGGAGGTGTCAGAAACACTGCCAACCATTTTATGTGCTGATAATACTAATTTAATCTGTTCTGGATACACCAGGAGCTGGAAATTGATCTTAATGCCTTAATTTAATAAAAGGGAATCATCCAACCTTTAAGAACACCAGTTACATTGCGATGGTGGTATAGTGGTGAGCATAGCTGCCTTCCAAGCAGTTGACCTGGGTTCAATTCCCAGCCATCGCAGTAGTTTTCATTGTGTGATTACTTGCTTAGTTTGTCAAGAAGTAACCAGAAAAGTTACTTGCCCAACCCGATTTGATACAAATATTAGATCTCTGTTATGGTACAAATAAGGGAGCATATCAATCAATCAAGCAGCCTCCACAAGGGTCCACAGCACAGGCAGGGCACTACGATTTGCAATTTGCCCGTGTCTGGTAACTACTACTAACTAATTGCTAAACCAAAAGTTTATGAACATTTGTCCAAACAGGTATAGTTCTGCTTTTCAGTTTGTTGTGGCCGAGTGGTTAAGTCCCCAATGGCTTTTGGTACTTGAACCAGTGCAGGTTTGAGTCCTGCTGACGACGAAAGGCATTCTTTAAGAGTGGTAGCAAACCAATGACACACCACAGTGTACCAAATTGCAGATGTGACATCATGAACAATATTGTGTTGTCTCATAGTTACTGGAAACAACCCATCTCCACCAATGCATCTCTTAGCATTTACTTTCAGTCTGTGTTACAAGATTTGCAGTTGAACGTTGTGTTGTCCAGCAGAAAGGCAACAGGTGTGTTACTTTTCGACTATGATTTATACCATAGCATTGCAATCATTTTGCCCAGGTTTGATTTCCAGCCACCGCAGTTGCATTTACAGGTTTTGAAGCCATATACAACATTCATTTTCCTTCCGGGAGTCATCCCAAAAGGATTAATAAAGATAAGTCCATCTCAGAAAAAAAAAAAATTCTGAGAATCTTCAGGGGATGTAGCTCAGTGGTAGAGCGCATGCTTTACATGTATGAGGACCTGGCATCTCCAGCAGGTATTATGGTAGAGTCAGTAAAAGAGCTGCAAAATATATTACCTCCTGTGGTAATCTGACTGGTAGGGTTATAGAACGTAGTGGTAGACTAAGACCTCCTGTGACACAAACTGGGCGGAATGCTCTCTCTTTTATACCTCAGACTATCAGACAGCACAACAAGCACTTTAAATGTACATGTTTACTGTCTCTATTTTACTGTATTTATGTACTTGTACTGTAATATATTTATTGTATTACGCTCCAGTTTTTATGGGTGTCATGGCGGTTATGAGCACTGTAGCTTCCATTTTTATAGATGAAATTTGACATGCCATTAAGTTTACTCTTCTACAAGTGGAGACATTTCACATGAGACACTTGGCCCACTTTTTCAAAAGTAATCCACTAGGATTTTGGATAACGGAGGATTGGATCAAATGTTGAAAATGGGTTTTTCAAAAGAAAAAACGGATTACATAATCGGATTAGATCACATAATCCAATCTTGGTTTTGATCTGGATCAAACCTTCAGTTTGGGTTTTTCAGAACTTTTTTGTAGGATTTGGATCACTTTGATCCAAAAAATCTGGATTAAACTAATCCCATCGGAAGGGTGGACTCAGCGTGGATTTCATGCCCAAAATGTAATGAAAAGTTTAAAAATGTATCAAATAATACTATATTTGAATCATGCAGTATCTTACAAGATATCCTATTTATTCATAAGGTTTTAATTTTATTTCTTCATCCGTCAGGCTACAGTGATTAGGTAGGCTTTAACGTGATCAGCCTTTCAGTATAGGCCTACATCGAAGTAGAAAGAGTTTGGCCTCATAAAATAATCCCCCAAACAGCTGTCAAAATTGACCAAAAACAATACATTTTGTTCTGTCAATAATTGATATATATATAGGCCTATATATTCATCACTAGGGATGTAACGATATCAAAATCTCACGGTACGATATAATTTCGATATTGATCTCACGGTACGATATTTATTGCGATATTGTGGAAAAGCTCACGATATTGTTAAATAGCTCACGATAGTGTTTGTGATGTTAATAGCAAAAAAATACAGACATTTTTTCTGCTTTTGCCAGTCAACAGGCAATTTATTGTTGTATTTATGGATCATTACAACATAAAACACTGATCACATAGTGCTTTTAAAGTGCAAGTTGTAGTCAGGAACATCAATATTCTGTTGATTCTTCTGTGCAATGTTCAAGTTAAGAAGCAACTAGAACAATTGTAAACAATAGGGAATTCCCTTTAAGTGCAAACAAATATCAAGTTAAGTCAGGTTTAAATGTGCAAGGAAAATAAAAGCAGCCTTTTAAAACTAGTATTTAGGAACATAACTTAAACTTAAATAAAATAGTCAGTCAAAAAGCCTTTTAAAAAAACACTGACCTATTAGTTAGCTTAGGTTCACGTTTTTCATCATATTTCGCATATTGCTTGTGTTTCCCGTGTTGTATCGCAGTTTACTGTGGCAGTGCTTGCATATAGTTCATTGTCTGTCCACCACCTTCTCTCCTTTAGCGTTTTTTGACACGGCGAAACCAAAATGTTTCCAGACATCTGACTTAAAAGCTGCAGGGGCTGGCACAATCTCAACTTCGGGGTTGTTGTTGTTTTCATCCTTACAAGTATCTATGTCGGCCATGCTGGCTTGCTGTGAGCTTGTGTGGACAGCGTGGCGCGTGCAATCCGCGTGCAAGCCTATTGGTTTAAGAACGGTTGGTATGACGACGCAGCGCAAAGGATCATGGTCTATGTAGTTAACAATGATTTGTTCCGCGGGACTGTTTATTCCTCTTGCTTTTTGACGGACACCTGTCCTTTTATCATTGTAACCCAACCACGACGATATCGAGACACGTTTACCACCGCGATAGCGCGATAACGTCAATATCGTTACATCCCTATTCATCACCATCAAAAATATTTTTGTTTTTACAATATTTATTAGTGATGCATGCAATGATTACAGAATAACCAAAAAAATGCAAAGAATGGCAATCACTGATGTTTGATATCCAAAACAAATCCAAATCAGAAATAGTGTCTAACTATTGCGTCCCTTGTTGCACGTCCTGTTTGCTTGTTCTTGCACAATGCAGGAGGTTGGTTAGGGTCTCCAAGGGGCTCAGGTGCATCATTGTCAGCACAGAGAGGGACATTGAGCTTAGTAGCAATGTTGTGCAGGACAATACAGGCAAGGGTTATGTTGCATGCTTTCTGTGGTTCCGCTCTCAGGTAGTTAAGGCAGGCCTCTTAAGAAATTATTAAGAAATTATTGTTGAGTATTTGACATTAAGTCATTTTTTTTAATTCAATACATCTATATATGAAACTTGTTATAAATACCCTCAATGTACAGTGTTTGTGTTAGTCTCAGATGAGCAGACTGCTGGAAGAGGATGGGGAGGGGTTTTTCTTCTTTTTTTTAATGTGTGTGTTCTCATTTCAAGTAAAAATAAACTTATATTGACCCCACACTGGCCATTCTACTTGTTCCTCTTCACATATGTATAGTTCTACTTTGTGATGTCTCCTATCCTGTTTGAGCACTGGTTATCCAGATTTGGTGATCCTGAAAAGTTCCTATCCGGATCAGATTGATCCAATCCGATGTTGCTTTGAAAAACTGGCTCAAAAGTAAAATGGATTACGTGATCGCGGATCGCAAAAAAAAGGATTACTAAATCCGGATCAATTTGATCCAGATTAAATTTTTTGAAAAACCGGGCCTTGCAGCAACAGACACTTTGTTAACAGACTGGAAATGGACTTAATGCTGATAGTATAACAAATAGCAGAGGATGGTTTTGATCCATCAACCTCTGGGTTATGGGCCAAGCACGCTTCCACTCTGCTCTCAGTAGATGGAAAATGGGTGATTGACATTTTGAGGGAAGGTGGCAACCAAGGTTCCAACAGCTTACAGGTTGTAAAGTTAAACATTTGGTAGACCTTGAAACTATCTTTTATGTGAGCTTCCTGATTAACCATACATTGATTATTCACATGTAACACTTGTGATTGGCTGGTGTTTAATGCAAAGAAAGGACTGGAACATTTATTGTAGAGAATAAGTAGGCTGACACTGAAGTACTGAGACAACAGTGACTGAAAATCTAATTCAATCTACATATCGGTCTTCTTAAAGATCTAAATAGATTTTCTCACCTCAGAGTCATCTGGAGCACGTAACGATTAGCTTCTGTCCCTCTGAACCCTGAGTGACAATCACTCTGCAGTGAATGAGATGCAGTTTCCCACCCTTAGTCTAACCAAGACTATACTTTCAGGGATCATTTCTAGAGTTTCTGACTTGAGGAATGTGTTTCTAAATTGTTTGGTCTTGCTAACCACGATGATGAGTCGTGATATTCCTTTCTGAGCGTGAAACTGACAGAGAGTAATGATTTCCTTCATATACTCTTTGGCATTGATGATCATTCTTTGCTTCTTTATGGAGTACTGAGGAAGGGAATATGATCTGAGTGGCAGTAGCAAGTGTGTGGAAAATTAACATGAGTGAATGATAATAAAACATGCTAAGCTTTGCAATTAACTGAAGTTATAGTCAGTTTTTAAGTATGTTTTGTCCATGGTGGACAAGGTTACTTGAAAGGGTTAACACCTACTTCCTTGACTTTGTAATGCCTTTTGTCCAGTGAAAAAATGTAAAATGAGTTAAGCCATAATTTATTTGTTTTTTCTACCTTTGCTTTTCCTACTTTGATATGTGAAAAAGGTGCATTGTTTGAATGCCCATCTCTCCACAGCCATGTTCCACTCCCACAGGTGTTTCCACTTGACTAATCAGACTGTGTGGCCTTTACAGGCTCAGCTTGATTGACATGTATTAAAGGGGTGGAACGGTACACTGAAGTCCCGGTGGACGGGTTTGCATGTTGTAACGAGGGTCGAGTACATACAGCAAATACTTGAAGCCCGGTTACTCTACGAGTGGATACGGGGCATTGAAGGTGATGTGTGATTGATTCAGTGATTTTTTGGCCCTTGCGACTTTCAGTCAGCGAGTCGCCGACTCAGCGGAAGTGTAGCGTGATATCAGGTCTTGCTAACAAGGTAGCGATGGATTTCCTTTGGTGTTTTTCACAGTATCATCATGACTGAGCCAGTCATGATGATACAGAATAATGACAGATGATACAGCTGATACAGGGAAACAGAAAATTAAGAAAGCATTGTTGGAGGAACAGAGAAAGAGGAAACTGCAGACTGAAAGAGGGAGGAGTCAGACACAAGGAAACAGAGGAGCTGCCAAATATCTATTCAGAAGCTGGAGGTGGAGCTCAATAGACAAAACCTGCGAGTAAAAAGCGAGAAAACAGCCAAGAAATGGCCAGAACTGCATTGCTCCCGTTAATTGAAGTGTTTTCCACTTTACTGAGGTGTGGAGGTTGGAACAGTAGCTGAAGTCTAAATGCAGCAGGTTCAACCATCCTTTGGTCTGGGAATGAAGAGCTTGGTCGTTGTTAAGAACCAGTATTAATGCAAAGAAAGGACTGGAGCATTTATTGTAGAGAATTAGTAGGCTGACACTGAAGTATTGAGACAACAGTGACTGAAAATCTAATTCAATCTACATATCGGTCTTCTTAAAGATCTAAATAGATTTTCTCACCTCAGAGTCATCTGGAGCACGTAATCGTTAAGCTTCTGTCCCTCTGAACCCTGAGTGACAATCACTCTGCGGTGAATGAGATGCAGTTTTCCCCCTGAGTCTAACCAAGACAACATTTTCAGGGATCGTTTTTAATTTGAGAAATGTGTTTTTAAAGTGTTTGGTCTTGCTGACCACCATGATGAGTTGTGATATTCCTTTCTGAGCGTGAAGCTGACAGAGAGTAATGATTCACTTCATACGATCTCTGTCATTAATGTTTGTTCTTTGCTTCTTTATGGAGTACTGAGGAAGGGAATATGATCAGAGTGACTTTAGTAGATGTGTGGAAAACTAATGTGTATAAACATGATAAAATTTGCTAAGCTATTTAATTAACTACAGTTATTGCCAATCTTAAAATATTTGTCATGTCCATGGTGTACAATGTTACTTTAAAGAGATTTGGGTGATCTCCACCAGGGAAATTGACGACAATCTCCCATCATTCTCCACCTCAAACACAGAGGACGTGTCAGCTGGATTTAGGAGTTCCTCAAAGTGCTCCTTCCACCGCCCCATTACCTCCTCAGTTGAGGTCAACAATGTCCCATCCTTACTGTACACAGCTTGGATGATTCCTCGCTTCCCTCACCTGAGGTGGCAAACGATTTTCCAGAAGCACCTTGGTGCTGACCGAACGTCCTTCTCCATGTCTTCTCTGAACGTCTCCCTTGCTTTACCTCTGTCACGGCAGCAACTGCAGTCCTTTGGGCCCGTCGGTACCTTGCCACTGCCTCCGGAGTCCGCTGGGATAACAAATCCCGGAAAGACCCCCTCTTCAGTCGGATGGATTCCCTGACCACTGGTGTCCATCAGGGTATTCGTGGGTTACTACAGACAAAAGACGTGAAATAGTGCCAAGTGTGACCAGAAGAACTGGAAAAAAACTAGAACTATAAAGTACAAACCTTTCTTAAAGAAATCTTTAATGTGCTCACATTGGCCCTCATTTATGAAACGTGCGTACGACCTAAAACAGGCGTAGGACGGGCGTACTCCGATTCCTACGCAAAGCTGAGCATTTATCAATTTGAACGTGAGCATAGGCTGCAAAAAAATCTCACGTCTGGTCTGACCTCGTGTACGCAAGTTTACGCAGAAACCGTCACCACATTTAAGAGTAAACTTAAAACTCTCCTCTTTGATAAATCTTATAGTTAGGGAGCTGCAGTGATTGCCTAGACCGGCGGGGGAGGGTGTATTGCCCCAAACATGGCACCCCTTCTCTTCTCTGCTTCTCTTCATAGTCGTCAGATTAATTTACAATACAATCAATAATATAATAAAACTAGAGGAAGGCAGTGCAGTACAGCCCCGATCCAGAAGGGGAGAGTTCTAGCCTGACCAGGCTCCTCTCTTTACCCTGTCTCTCTTAGTTACGCTGTAATAGTTTTAGACTGCTGGGGGACTTCCTTTGACACACTGAGCTCCTCTACCCTTTATCTTTCCGTTTGTGTGCATCCATGTCCCAGAAAAGCTAATTACTAACCTTGCTCCAGCGAGTCATTCCCCGGAGTCCTTATGTTCTTTTCCCTCAGCATGTTTCCTTGGAACAGGGAGGCTCCAAAATCATGTTTGCAGCTGTTGCTGTGGTACTGCTATACATCGTGCAATGCCCTGTTACATCCTGCTAGGCCAAATCACAACAGCAGTTATCTCACTGTGCTTTTCATTAAAGAGAAGGTCTATACCATACTCTGTGATGTTATTTACAGAAACCCAACAAGAGCATGCACTAGGCAGGGAAAAACTTCCTTTTAAGAGGCAGAAACCTTGAGCAGAACCATGGCTTAAGGTGGGCGGTCATCTTCCTCGACCGGTTGGGGGTGAGAGAAAGAGACAGACAGAGAAAGAGAGAGACAGACAGAGAAGAGAAGAGACAGACAGAAAGAGAGAGACATGGAGAATTGCAGCAGAGGGTGTTTAGCAGGAACATGGAAGAAGCAGGTGACTCCAACCACAGATCCAAACTCCACAGCTCCAGAGCCCGAAACACCTGCAGGAAGCAATAAGAGAGGAGAAAGAGGCGAGAGAGCACAAGACTCCAGGAAAGGGAAGAAGTCGAGTTAATAACATGCATTAAGGGGATGAGGTTGCATACAGATGGAGAGAAGGAGGAGGAGAGAGGTGTTTAGTGCATCATGGGAAGTCCCCCGACAGTCTAGGCCTATTTCAGCACAACTAAGGGATGGTTCAGGACTCACCCGAGCCAGCCCTAACTATAAGCTTTATCAAAGAGGAAAGTCTTAAGCCTACTATTAAATGTGGAGATGGTGTCTGCCTCCTAAACCCAAACTGGAACCTGGTTCCACACGAGAGGAGCTTGATAGCTGAACACTCTGGCTCCCATTCTACTTTTGGAGACTCTAGGAACCACAAGTAACCCTGCATTCTGGGAGTGCAGTGCTCTGGTGGGGTAATAAGGTACTATGAGCTCTTTAATATAAAATGGTGCCTGAACATTAAGAGCTTTGTAGATGAGAAGAAGGATTTAAAGATTCTACTCTGGATTTCACAGGAAGCCAATGCAGAGGAGGTAAAACAGGAGAGATGTGATCTCTTTTCCTGGTTCCTATAAGAACACGTGCTGCAGCATTCTGGATCAGCTGAAGAGTCTTTATGGACTTTTTTCAATAAAGAATTTTAGGCCTGGCCACGATTTCACGGCAGGGAGATTTTTTTGATGAGGTTATTGAGAGTTTAACTCAGCAGAGTTTGATTGTGTGAAGTCAACATGAACAAAGAAACATGTTTCGAACAGGAGACCTTTCGCGTGTTAAGCGAACATGATAACCATTACACTACGGAAACTGACAAGCAGACTCCTTTTGCATGTTTGTGGGGAAAAGCACCATTCATTTCACGAGGTGTGAGATGGGTGTCAAGTCTGGGCACCTTAGAATTCAGTTTATGCTCTTGTTGGCTTCATCAGGCTTCAAGTACCTATGAGATATTACAATATTGTTCATGAAGGCACAGCTGATATTTTGTATGATGTGATATGTCATTGGTTTGCTACCGATGCTAAGGATGCCTTTCATTGTCGGCAGGATTTGGACCTTTGCGGGGATACCCCAATGGATTTCTAGTCCATCGCCTTAAACACTCGACCACAACAACCCAAAAAGTGGTGCTATACCTCCAAGCCATCACATCAGTTGCATTCGAGCTATGTAATATTTGTAAATGGCAGTGATGGGATTTGAACCCACGCCTCCAGAGAGACTGGAGCCTTAATCCAGCGCCTTAGACCACTCGGCCACACTACCTGCATTCAGATATCAGTGCCCCGCATCGTAACAAAAAGTATGCTTGTAAATGTTATTGAAAGAAAACTTTCACACGGAAAAAGGCATATACTTTATTGATCACAATAAATAATCACAAGTGTTACATGTAAATAATCAATGTGTGAGTAATCAGGAAGCTCACATAAAAGATAGTTGCAAGGTCTACCAAATGTTTAACTTTACAACCCGTAAGCTGTTGGAACCTTGGTTGCCGCGGGTTCCCAAACCTTCCCTCAAAATGTGAATCACAGATTTTCCAGCCCCTAAGCAACAGCTGAGCAGAGTGGCGCAGCGGAAGCGTGCTGGGCCCATAACCCAGAGGTCGATGGATCGAAACCATCCTCTGCTAGTTACTATGCTTGTATCAACATCAATTCTATTTCCAGTGTGTTAATGTTTAACAAAGCATCTGTTGCTGCAAGTGTCTGAAGTGAAACGTCTCCACCCGCTGAAGAGTGAACACGTCAAGTTTATTTCATCCATAAAAATGCAAACTACAGTGCTCATACCTGCCGTAACACCCATAAAAACTGGAGCGTAATACAATAAATATGCTACATTTAAAGTGCTTGTTGTGCTGTGATAGTCTGAGCTCCATCCTCTGAACGCTTAGCTAACTAAATTACTTAAGTTGGCCAATAATGTTTGGTTCATAGTGATTGTTGTGTGCCTTCAATATCAAACATGTGGATATTATGAAAGAAACTGCCTAGCAAACCCCTGCAGCACTTCTAAAGGTTCCATGGTGTAATGGTTAGCACTCTGGACTCTGAATCCAGCGATCTGAGTTTAAATCTCGGTGGGAACTGTTTTTAAGTTGTATGTCTGCATTAGCTTAAGTTAAGTGTAATGTCTTGTTTGTGTTGTAGTATCTATAGAGATTTGTGGTGTAGTATGGAACCATTGTCCTGTCTTTTATGTATTATGAAACTTATTGCCACCTGTCTTGGCAGGACTCCCTGGAAGAAGAGTTACTGTAGCTCAATGGGATTGTTCCTGGTTAAATAAAGGTCAAATAAAAATAAAATGAATCTGTAAGATGTCCAAACATTCCTCTCTCCATTACTGACATACTGGAAGTCGGCCATGTTTAATTGGATGTTCTCCAGTTATTATTGTTTGGTAGATTAACATTATATTTTCCTACTTTGTGGACTTTTCTTTTCATATTCTTTGTCTGATATTTTCTATTCCCTGTTTGTATTTTCTGTGACTGCATGTGGTTTTAAATCTGTTGGAGTTTCTTCAGACTAAAGCAAAGACACTGATGATGTCATCCGAAAGAAACATACAGTGGGTACGGAAAGTATTCAGACCCCTTTAAATTTTTCACTCTTTGTTTCATTGCAGGCATTTTCCAAAAATCAAAAAAGTTCATTTTATTTCTCAGTAATGTACACTCAGCACCCCATCTTGGACAGAAAAAAACAGAAATGTAGAAATTTTTGCAAATTTATTAAAAAACAAAAACTGAAATATCACATGGTCATAAGTATTCAGACCCTTTGTTCAGTATTTAGTAGAAGCACCCTTTTGATCTAATACAGCCATGAGTCGTTTTGGGAAAGATGCAACAAGTTTTTCACATCTGGATTTGGGTATCCTCTGCCATTCCTCCTTGCAGATCCTCTCCAGTTCTGTCAGGTTGGATGGTAAACGTTGGTGGACAGTCATTTTCAGGTCTCTCCAGACCCAGATAGCAAACGATTGCGGGCCACTTCAGGCAATGATGCGGCACTCCCGGCATACTTGCGGCCCTGACAAACTGAATGTGAGCCTAAAGTGGCCTACATGTGAAGTAGCAAATGTGGGCCAAACAGTTAAAAACAACTATGGGCCTCTTTTGGGAAATTTATGGCAAAGCCGGCACTAATCTATCAAGGTTTGAGCCTAACGTGGCCCACGTTTGACATTGCATGTGTGGCCCTAATATAATAAAACAGATGTGGTCCACTTTAGGTAAAGGTCAGGCACAATCTGTACTGGCTAATCTGGATGTGAACCTAATGTGGCCCACATGTGGTGTAGCAAATGTGGGCCAAATAGTTAACAACTATTATGGGCCACTTTTGGGAAAATTATGGCAAAGCAGCACTGGCCAGTCAAGTTGTCCGCCTAATGTGGCCCACATTAGACAATACATGTGTGGCCCTAATATGGTAAAACAGATGTGGCCCACTTTAGGTAAAGGTCAGGCACAATCCGTACTGGCTAATCTGGATGTGAACCTAATGTGGCCCACATGTGGTGTAGCAAATGTGGGCCAAATAGTTAACAACTATTATGGGCCACTTTTGGGAAAATTATGGCAAAGCCAGCACTGGCCAGTCAAGGTGTGAGCCTAATGTGGCCCACATTAGACAATACATGTGTGGCCCTAATATGGTAAAACAGACATGGGCCACTTTAGGTAAAGGTCACGTACTGCCTAATCTCGATGTGAGCCTAAGATGGCCCACATGTGATGTAGCCTAAATTGTTGTTAACTATTTGGGCCACTTTTGGCTTATACATGGCACAGCCAGCACCAGCTAATCAAGAAGTGAGCCTAATGTGGCCCACATTTCGCATTTCATGCATTGCCCTAATTTGATAAAACAGACATGGGCCACTTTAGGTAAAGATGTGGCACAATTTGCACTGGCTAATCTGGATGTGAGCCTAAAGTAAGTAAGTAAGTAAGTAAGTAAGGTTTATTTGTATAGCACCTTTCACAGATAAAAAAATCACAAAGTGCTTCACAGTGAAAACAATACCAACAAAGTACAATGGAAAGTACAAAACAAATGGAAAACATAAAAACAGAAACCATAAAAAAACCCACGTCTAACTAAACGCCTGTTTGAATAGCAGCGTCTTCTGTTGTTTTTTAAAAGAATCAACAGAATTCACACAACGTAGAAATGTAGGCAATACATTCCACAGCCTAGGTGCCACTGCTTGGAATGAACGATCCACGAAGTGGGCCACATATGTTATGGCAAATATGGCTAAATAGTATTGTGCCACTTTAGGTAAAGATTTAGTACAGAAAGCACTGACTTCTTTTAACATTGATTTATTCAGGGAAGTTCACTGAGAGCATTTGCAGGAAGGCCCTCACACAGTTACACATTCACACATTCACACCTGGAAGCTACTCAGTACAATGTAGCTGAGCAGCTGCTTTAAACCAAAAGTGACCCACGTACTGTGCAGAAGTCTTAGGCATGGAAAAGTGTTGTTGTTGTATTTTATCTAATGCTCAAAATCTTATCTTTTGTACATGTGCATCATGTGTCATGACCCAATGTAATCTGAGCCCTTATTGCCCCAATTTTCAACACAAAGTGACGCCCTTGTCAGGGACACAAGGTGGATTTGCCAAAGTGGGAAACCCATGCAGGTTTCTCACACCAACGACTTATCCACTGCACCATCACCAGCTGAATAAATGATTTGCTCAAATTAACAGTGATTAGATGGAGAAGGACTCAAGTAATTTTGTTCTTCCAAAATGCAGCATAGGCATGTGCGCCTCTTTCAGCCCACTGTTACTATTACAAGGAACATTAAGGAACAATATGGTTTGCCATTACATGTGTCCCAACATAGCAAACCTGTTGACAGCAAAAATAATTTTTTGATGCAAGCAAAGAAGCAACAATCAGTCACAAGTGATCAAGCATCAGTCTGGTGACTCTTTGACCCCAGATCAGTGGGAAACCATCAGTCTCTAAATTGCACAATAAAGAGTTTCATTTAGTGCTTCTAAATGGCAAACTTGTTTTTATGTGTATGGTGTACAGCACAATTGCAGATTACTACAGTTATGTTTTGTATTGTGTAAATGAAGTGTCTGAGCGAGCGCATTTAGGTTCAAACGTGCTGTATGTTCGTCTTTTGGCTGAGATCATTTTGAGTTGCCATATGTGCAAAACTTGCACATTTCTTCTTGGGAAAATATAATGAGCCAAACTGGGGGTGACATTAAAAAACTAATAAATAAAAACTGTTTTGGCTGAAAATTGTCATTTTCAACTACTCTTTGACTAGCAACACCATTCATCCCATCTTTTCCCTAGGCTGCATAAGTGGGACCTAGGAAAACCTATAGGCTTTATCTTTTTAGTGACAGAAAAGATATTTCTCTTGCAGATCAAATTCACTATTTTCAATATGCCTCATGTAGTAGTCTGAGATCTTGCGATGAGTGTGTAAGCGTAAATTCAAGTTGGAGTTTTCCCATTAACGAGGCCTTTTGAACACAACACGTTCGGTTTGAACGCAGCCGTTATTGTGAGAAAAAGGCGCCCAAAGACCGCGGTCAGAGTCAGAGATCGGGGAAAAACGGTCGGTGCATAAAGTCACGGTAAGTTTTTAATGTAATGTTTCTGCTGACAATTGATATATTTAGCTGTTCTGGTTATTCCTACTTTGCATAATATTGGCTAATGGCAAGTCAGCAAATTGTGTACCGTTATTTAAGAACTTATTTTGCAGTTCAATGGCAATTCTTGCCAATTTTGGCATTTCAAGACAAATGTTTAGAAATAAAATTAAATAAATTGATGCTTTGTCAGTGTAAGAACAATGAATGCTTAAGTGAAACTTGAGTTAACTAACGCTAGCTAGCTAGCTAATGGTTGTTACTTAACTTAATGTTAGCTAACGTCACCAGAACACTACCCATTCATGCAGTAACATAAAATGAAAATTCAATGCATTAACATTAACATTACGTTAACGTTACAAGTTCAGGCATAAGGCCGTACAGGCACGTTAACGTTATTTCACGGCAATTTCTGTGTTTTTTTCCCCCGGGCAACGTCGCCATGATTAGCTGTTAGCTAAAGAGCAGCGCTCCTTGTCTTGATGAGTTCAGTGTTAGCTAGCGATAGCTAGACAAGAGACGAGCTGCTTTCACGGGACAGACCGTGGAATAACTACGTTTCTGGCAACTGCAGGCATTCGTGATGTAACTCAACCTCGGGATAAATATTTCACAAGAAGAAGAAAACGCTGGATCTAAATTTACAGCGTAGCTGTGTCTAGAAAGACAGCATCAATTTTCCAGAGTTGACAACATAAACGCTATGTTGTTTACATTTTATATATGATACTCTAACGTCCCAGTCCCGTGAATTCAGCACGTAGCTACTATCGAAAGTGACAAACTGAAGATCCGGCTGGCAGCCGTCTCTTCACGGTGTAACGTTAAGCTGGCACCTTTCAAAATGTTGCACGCAAGCATGACTGTTTTGTAAGTAAGGTTCAACTCATCTCGCTGTTACGTAGACTGACTGTAAAAAATAAGGCACTTAATATTACGAACAGTCAACGTGCACTTCTACAATAATGAACACATACCATGCTTCACCTGTCAATTCAAAGATTTTATGAGATGACCAGTAATACATTTTCCTTCACCAAAACTCTGTTCTGTGTTATGATGTTTTGGATCATAATATTGTTACATACTGTTACAGAAATTTGCCGTGAAATACAGGGTGGCAGGTGCACTATCACAATTAAGGTAAGCAACTTCCATCTGATATACTTGCTGCTATTTGAAATATGTATCAATGTAAAATGTTCTTCTTCTTTGCAGAGCTGTTGACAACCTACAGGTTAGCCTACAGGTTGGCTAATTATCAAAGAGAACTTGGTGTGATTGCTGTGTCATGGAGAGGGAAAAGTGGAATATTGCTCGCAGCAACTTAAGGAAAAGGGCTGTTAAAAGAGTAAACCAGTTGTTTGAATCTTTCAATGACCATGATAATAGTGTTGAGGAAAATTCTGAAGAGAGCTATAGTGGAGCAGTTGCTTCAAGCTCTGATTTGCCACCAAACTGTGGATCAGAGAGCAATGGAGAAAGTGAATTAAATAGTGACGAAGATATCCATGTTGATGGAAGGGGGGAGGTTCCTAAAGATGATTTGGCAGGTTCTTTGAGAGACTGGGCAACACATTTTGGCATTTCATTGATTGCTTTATCTTCCCTTTTGTCTATACTGAAAATCCATCACCCCTCTTTGCCAAAAGATGCTAGAACTTTACTCAAAACACAGACTTGCCATAGTGTTGCTTCTTTGGCAGGTGGATCATTCCATTATTTTGGTATACAGAACATGTTCAGCCGAACATTTCAGAAGCTTACATCATTTATCCCGAGTCATCACAATTTCAAATTACAATTGAACATTGATGGTCTTCCAATTTTTAAAAGTTCAGCTGTACAGTTCTGGCCAATTTTGGGGATGCTCCAAGGGTATAGTAGAAAACCTGTGCTGATTGCTCTTTTCTGTGGAAAGTCAAAGCCTCAGTCATTGTCAGAATATTTGAAGGATCTGATCTGCGAGTTGAAATCCATGAACAGTGGATTTATTATTAACGGTAAGACATTCTTCTTGACTGTGTGCTCAGTAATCTGTGATGCTCCAGCAAGGGCCTTTGTTAAGGGTATTAAGTCGCATAATGGATACAGTGGTTGTGATAAATGTGTACAGTCAGGTATTTACATGAATAACCGCATGACATTCCCAGAACTTAATGCTAGAGCAAGAACTGATGTATCTTTTACAAATGCAGAGGATGAAGACCACCATGTAGCACATTCCCCGTTCTGTGATACGTCTGTTCATATGGTCAGTGGATTTCCACACGACTATATGCATTTAGTGTGCTTAGGTGTGGTGCGTCGTCTGCTTGATTTGTGGATAGGCACATGCGGCAAGTTACATTCCCGTATTTCATCCAGGCAAGTCTCTTTCATTTCAGGCAAATTACTCGCTCTCAGAAGTTATATACCCTCAGAATTTGCTAGAAGGCCTAGGGCACTTGAAGAGAGGTTACGATGGAAAGCAACAGAACTTAGGCAGTTTTTACTTTATACTGGTCCAGTAGTTTTGAGGGATGTGCTGGCTACTGAGGTTTATCAAAATTTTATGTTGTTGTCTGTGAGTATATACATTTTAGCAAGTCCAACATATTGTCTGATGTTAAATGACTTTGCCAACACACTGCTTACATCATTTGTGAAGCATTTTGGGGAACTCTATGGTCAGGGTTTTTTAGTTTACAACATACATGGTTTGACACATCTCAGTGATGATGTGAAGGTGCATGGCCACTTGGATTTAATATCTGGGTTTCCTTTTGAAAACTACTTAAAAAAAATTAAGGGAATGGTTAGAAAACCTAGCGCACCACTGCAGCAAGTTATACGCAGGATTTCAGAACTTGACTCAACAAGTTTAAAAGATGAGGACATTTTGAAAACCCCAAAACAATTTAACATGCTGCACTCAGATGGACCTGTTCCACAGGGTTTTACAGGAGCTGTCTCCCAGTTTAAAGAACTGACAATTGATGACTTTGTTATCAACTCATCAGAGAGGGACAGATGTATCAAGATAAACAATAAGATTGTCTTGGTTCAGAATATAATTGTCTTTGAGGCTGAGGAATACATTGTCTGCAAAGAATATAGACACATTGCAAAGTTTTTTGACTATCCCATTGACTCTACAGATTTGGGAATATGTTTTGTGTCAGATTTGTCACCAAATCTGATGTGCTTCAAGTTAGATACCAATATACAGAAGTGTGTTAGGTTGCCTTTGGATGTTGGTTTTGTTATTCTTCCACTTCTTCATGCAGACCCATATTAGATTGCAGTCTTAACATATCTGGTGTGGTTGTGACTTGGTGCTGCTGAATTTTAGAAACGCCAAGCTCTTTATTATGAGAGAAATGATTGTAAGTTTATGTGCAGATCTAAATTGGATTTTGACAGCAGTGAGAGTGCCCAGTCTGCCTTCGCTTATCGCTGTAGGTGCGTATCAACATTTCTTTACAAGTTATATCTTTATACTCTTGAAACTAATAACTTTGTGTCTGTTTCTGTTCCAGGCCATGTTTCATATTGTTGAATTTCTTGAAACCCAAGAGGTTGAAGTAGTACCAGCGAGCTGGGTTGCTGATGATATCTGTCAATGGCCAGTTCACTACAAACCTGACGAATTAGTAAAGGCCATACGAAATGAAGAGAAGCCTGGACACATGTGGGATGCATTTACTGTCCGAATTTTATATACAGCTGGTATGTCACATATTTACAGTTAGGATTTGCTGATTTGAAAAATAAAATCATGATCTAATGATATTTAGCTTGTCTACAGCAAACTACAAAACTGCTCGTCTAAAACTTCCTCAAGCGGAAACCCACACTGATCTTCAAACGGCAGAGGAAGAAGACAAGGATGACATGCCAAAGAAAAAGCGAAAAAGGCTGTAAGTATTGAAATACCATTCTACTACTACTGTTGTTGATGTTAAATGTTGTGAAAAAATCTATCTCTCAACATGAAGTAAGTGAAAAAGGTATATTTAATATACCTTAACAGATAAGTTGATATTTTGCAAAATATTTGAATAAATACAGATAACCTACTATTAAAAAAATGCAGGTTTCCTTGAAAACAAAATTCAGGGGATATTTACATCAAATTTAACTTTTTTTAGGCTGACACACTGTAGCCAAATAACTGTTTGGCACTAATATTAAGTTTCTGTTATTTTACCTGTCAATGCATTCATGCAGTTTGCTGACTTGGTCAGCTCTCACAATGATATACGTTTCCACTTATTAGGCATCCTCACGTTACAAAATTAATAAATTACCATTTGAGTTACTTTCCTTTTATTCTGAGCAGTCCTTTGTCAGGATTTTTTTTTTACTTAAGCATGTGCTTGAAAATGAAACTCATAGGACTGACTAATCTGACATGTGCCCCTAGGTAGTCTTGGGCTCTACGCCATGTGCATAGTCCCCTCTTACTACAGACTACAAACATTATTCCACCATGATCACAGGGCGCTAAGGGAGACTGATATCAGTTTTTGTTTAGTTTGTTGATATAGCCTTACACTAGGCAAGGGGATTGTTATATCCTGAAACTCTGGAGACAGGCCTTAAATACAAGATGAACTAATCAAGGAACAGGTCAGAGCTGGACAAGTCTTATGGGAAACAAAAGTGGGCAAACAACTAGATATTCCAAGATGAGTCCAAGACAACCATTGTAATCTTTAAATAACTTCTCAATTGATTTTTATCTCCTCCCCCACCCCCCTAAACACACAAGACCAAACACTCGATTTGAGAGTGACAGTGATGACGAAGATACCGTGAAACAATCAAGGTCATTGCCTCCAGCCCCAAAGATTAAAGGACCTGGCTTTGATATACAGTCTGCAACAAAGAGACAGGCTCAAAGCCCCGAGCCTTCCAAGCAGATGACAACGGCTGAATACAGACGGTCTGTGACAAGCCCTGAATCCAGACGGTCTGTGACAAGCCCTGAATCCAGACGGTCTGTGACAAGCCCTGAATCCAGACGGTCTGTGACAAGCCCTGAATCCAGACGGTCTGTGACAAGCCCTGAATCCAGACGGTCTGTGACAAGCCCTGAATCTAGACGGTCTGTGACAAGGCCAGAATCCAGACGGTCTGTGACAAGCCCTGAATCAAGACGGTCTGTGACAAGGCCAGAATCCAGACGATCAGTGACAAGCCCTGAATCCAGACGGTCTGTGACAAGTCCTGAATCTAGACGATCTGTGACAAGCCCTCAATCCAGACGGTCTGTGACAAGCCCTGAATCCAGACGATTTATGACAAGCCCTGAATCCAGACAGTCTGTGACAAGGCCTGAATCCAGACGGTCTGTGACAAGCCCTGAATCCAGACAATTTATGACAAGCCCTGAATCCAGACAGTCTGTGACAAGGCCTGAATCCAGACGGTCTGTGACAAGCCCTGAATCTAGACGGTCTGTGACAAGCTCTGAATCCAGACGGTCTGTGGCAAGCCCTGAATCCAGACGGTCTGGTACAAGTCTTGAATCCAGATGGTCTGTGACAAGTCCTGAACCTCAACGAGATGAAAGCCAAGTATCGTTAGGAACTAGTGGTCTTGCTCGTAAGTGATTTATGCAATAATCATTGTTTGCCTGTTAATGCTGTATGTATGTATGTATGTATGTATGTATGTATGTATATATATATATATATATATATGTGTATACACACACACACACATGTACTCAGCTCAAAAAATTGTAGGGAACACTTAATCATCACACTATAACATCATGTCAATTGGGGCTGAAACAATTCATCCATTAAATCAATTAATTTGATTACTAAAAATTATTGACGCAAATTCTTTGCATCCATGCATTGTTTAATCCATTTAACTATAGCGCACTGTTTCGCACGGACATTTATTACATTTATTTTTGTTGCCTGCCACGCTTATGCTGTGTAATGCTATGCGACTCAACATCCACATCCAGCCAATGAGAGCAGGCAACTGGTAGAGCAGGCAGCTACTTTTTCACTATAAAACACATTTTACTCACCTCCAGCTCTCTCTGTAGCTCAGACGATCCCTGCTACCTGTGTGTGCTAATCCATTCTTTCACCCATATTCTTTGTCTTTATAAATGTATATAATAATCTTAATAACAACAAACAGCTGTTTTGTCTGTAGCTTTGCATCATTTCACATGTGTTTTCTTGACAAAACGTGGTTTGGAGACCAGCGTGGGGTGACAGAGGCGCTGTCAGCTTGTGTAGTGTATGACCCTCTGTCACTGATCAGTCACGTAGTGTGAATGCCATTGGCCGATGCTGAAAGTCCTGTAGTCTGCACAAGCTTTTAAATGGTGCATTGATGAGTTGATGAAATAATCTTTAGAAGCTTTGAGTACTAAAATCATTGTTAGCTGCAGCCCTAATATCAATTCAATTTCAGGGATAGCAATCTGTCCAGTTAGGAATCTTTAAACAATTGTAAATCAGTGTCACCTAGAGCGGGAACAGCAAGACAACTCCCAAAAAAGGTAATGGTACTGCAGGTGGTAGCCTCAGACAGTTGTTCTCTCCATATTCTTTCTAACTGATTGTTCTCTAGCTTTGCGGTTTGCCTTGTCACTACTGGCAGCAGGAGGGCAACATGTTCTCTTCACAGACAGTGTCCAATGTAACAATTGATCAGTTTTTTATTTTGAAAACCGGACTTTGTCACATGTGTATCCTCCATCCTTGTGCTACATTCACCAAGTCCGATGCAATTTGATAAATTGTCAAAGCGAGTTTACAGCAGCAGGGAGCAGCTTCAGAAACGTTAGAAGTCTTTAATGTTAGTATATTTTTGTTTCATTTTGAAACTATGGCGGAACAAATTAGACTGCTGGGCCGCCATAGTCTCGTTAATCATTGAAAAACACTGCTCTGTATCCTGTTTTGTTAATTGAGATCTGATGTGTGATTTAAGTGTTCCCTTAATTTTATTTAGCATTGTATGTATGTGTGTGTAAATACATAAATATGTATTTTTAATGGGGTACATCCCTCTTAAAGCATTATTTATTACCGTATTTCTAGCTTTTGTTTTAATACCAATTTTAATTTGAGGAAATACAGTATTTAATTTTATCAACTGTATTGCCTTTTTATATGTTTTTAAATGTTGAATGTCTGTATTTTCAGCTCTTCTGCATAGACTTCTTACAAATCAAGAAATAATAATGGATCAACTCAAAGTTATTCAGATGACCACGCAGAATAATCAGGCCGCACCTGCTGGCGTGTATGATCCCCTGGATAGAGATGTACTGCCACTAAAAGATGTAACTTCCCTGCTGGCTCTGGAAATACGTCTCAGGGAAGAAGCAGACCTTAAAAACAAAATGGTAATAACACATTACCCTTTCGAACTTAAAGGAAGGTCAACTGAATTTAAAACTATTGTTAATATTGTACTTTCAACTGAAGTTGTATGTTGGGCAGCAGTGATGCTGTTCTCTCACTATTGTCTTAAATACCATCTTATTGAAAGGTAGAATCATGTAAATTTGTTATAATTGTGTTACATTGACTATTTTTGATATATGGCATGTATCCTTTTAAATACATTTTTCAGATTACTGCATTAAGTGTCATTGGAGGAATTGATGTAAAGGACAGTGTTTGGCGAGTTATGAAGCATTGCTTTACCAACTCCCTTGCCAAACAGCTCAACTGGCGTGGCATCAATGGCAAAACAGCTTTCCACAGTCTGCAACTGAAAGATGTAATTACTGGTAAGTGTTACGCCGATTACCTCAACAAATCGCCCAAGCCCTATAGAACTTGTTCAAATGGTTTCATTGTGTGTATCGGTACATTTGAATCTTTTCAGCACATTTTTACAAGACCGTGATAAATTTGGTTATCGTAATATGAAATGTCCGTACCGCCATACTCTCTACCCTAGGATCAATGGACCATGAACAGGACACAGCACAGCAAGCAATTGGCCAAAGCTTAGATTGTGTCCTAAGATTTTAAAAGTTGAGTACTCCATCCATGGCTTTACAATGTTCTCTATGTTTAGGGACTGTCAGAAACAATAGGCTCACAGCAACAGCCACAGATCAAGAGGCAGAAACCTACATAAAAAGATGGCTTCATCTGGCAAGCGACCGAGACGGAGGGAGAAGAGAAAGAGAAGAACGAAGACGGACTGTCCAAAAAAAAACGTAAGTCAGTTATTATATCTATTTCGCAACATGTGTGTAATAATTTTAATACAAACAGAAACTTTTAAAGCTACTGTGCTTTCTTACCAAAAGCGAATTTAGGGTTGCGGGTGGCACAATTACATACAAAGTCAAGTCACATACTGGTACAAAGTCTGGCATGTGGGACTGCTGGGATTGGTTGTAGTCGCGGGAAACTCCGGTTATTGGTCAAATTTGTGGAAAGTTGCGGTGATTGGTCAAAATTGCAGGTTGCACCAAAGTTGCGGTGATTGGTTGAATTCACAACATTGTGAAATCCTGGAGGGACTTTTAAAGGTACATAATAACTGAGTTACGTAAATAACGTGGCAAGTTGGTAGGGAATTAAATATAAATGTGTCACTTACAATCAATGTCATAGCGATAAGTTCTGCTTTCAGTGCAACGTAAACAAACAAAGCAGGCGTAACCTTCCTCACCCACCGTACCGCTGAGCTACGAAACCTATTCATTTCACTGGCTTGTGCCACACCACAATAATAATGCATTAATTATATTCACAACACTAGTAATGACTTAAGTTCACTTTTAGTTTTTTAATTACATTAACAATTATATTTCTATAATATGTAAGTATTATTAATGTAAAGGAACTTTTATCCCCCAGTGGAAAATGCTATAAAGGAGGAGAATAAACTGTACTGTTACTGTCATGAACTCTCATCCACACATAGCCTGTGTTTTAGTGAAAATTATAGAAAGAAATTGAGTGCAGTGTTAACTGAAATGTAGTTAATTGGTATAGTCCTGAAAGTCTATAAGCTCCTGATGTTATGTTAGGGTTTTACACCTGGCAACATTTTCTTAACAGACAGGAGAAGACAATATGGTGTAATTTTAAGTATTCAGAAACTTGACGATCTCTCACCGCTACGGCACTGATTATAACTGACGTTTATATTTAATTCCTTATTAACTTGCTACGTTATTTAATATAATGTATTAGGCCTACCTTTACTTGGGCGTGCAATGCTGGGTGGTGAACCCACATGTGCTGCATCAAGTTTAATGTAGGTATTCGCTTCTTTAGCAGCAGCCTTTTAACGGCAAGTATTTTAACATGTGATCCGTCATCTTCAGTAACGCCCCCGTCAGTCAGTCTTGGTGTACTCCAAATGTTCCCACACTGCCGACTTCAGCCGTTTCTTTGGTGGAAATAAAGCTCTCCCAGAGTTTAGCCAGTGTGCAGTAGCTTATGATAAGCATGACACTTTAAGCTGGCGCACCGCTTGTGTAACTTTGTTTTTGTTTTGTGCAAGTTGCAACAGTTTTGTTTCATGCAACAGAAACACTCGGTGTAGCGGAGCCTTTACGATTTATTACCCGTGATGTTTTAAAGATCGGTTAATAGTGAAGTCCGGTAATTGCTACGTCCCTAAAAGCCACAATGGATTAAATTTGCATTTGGTGTGAATACACAGTAACTGTACCATCTAACCTGCTGTTCGTTACTACAGTGTTGAAGTGCAAAACAGAAAAAAAGGTATTTGGAAACCAAATTAACAAAACCAAATACATTGTCAGCCTTTGAGAAAACAAAATTATAAAGCCTGACAAAATCCATTCCTCTCTGTGAAGTTTGTCTAAATTGTATTACGAGAATAGAAATAATAATACGTACATCTTTATAATCATGCATGACAACTTATAACAAGTATTATAAGTGGTGGATGTAATGTATTATAAGTTTAGCATTCATAATACTTTCTGCCAAAGTCTCGGGTTATACAGCACATTATAACTACTTTAACTTTGGCTGTTAAGACACATAGAGCAAGGTTCTTGCTTGCTTCTTGTAAAAGATGCGGATAATCTCACCTTTCACCTGGCCAATTTCTCTGTTTAGGTTTGTGTTTCCTCAAAATTGTATTTTGTTTGTTTTCTGAAAAATAATTTTTGGTTTACAAATACTTTTTTTGTTTTGCACTTCACCTCCATCATATTAAGTCATCGATGTCTATTACTGAGTCAACAGAGTTTATTCCTTGCAGGCCTGCAAGACTGCCTGATGGGATGTGATGAACCCAAGAAAGAAGCTCAATAAACCCCGTTACCATGGTTTGCTGTTTCCAATTTCACAGCTGTAGCATAACGGTTACTGATGTTTGTTTATTTTGTGTGAGCTAATGCACAGCTAATGGAGTCATGTTCTGTTTACACATAAACATTACATTTATTAAAGACAATAATTATGAAATTAACTTGATTTTTGTCATTGATTTTGATCTTTGTTTTGATTAAAATTAAAAACCTTGGTTTTTGGAGTAGCTGAGCCTGACCTGGTAAGTTTTTCATGGCTTTGCAAACACATTGTTGACATTAATGCAGCTAAATAGGATTATTGTAGTAAAATACTAATACTACTGTATACTTAAAATAGTATACAAATTAACTGTAGACCAGTTCTGGTTTATTTCTTGGTTGACGTGCAGCATTGTTGTGGCCTACTTGTGGGCCAGATCTAGCAAACCCTCAGACCATCATTCCATGCGGTATGTGGGCCAGATGAGAATATGGAATGTGGGCCACATCTGGGCCAGAATATAAATGGATTGTGGCTCAGATTTGGTCCAGTTCTGGTTTATTTGGTTTGTTCTTGGCTGGCATGTGGCATGGTTATGGCTCACTTGTGGCCCAGATCTGGCAAGCAGGAATGGACCGCCCAGTCGCCATCATTCCATGCGGTAAGTAGGCCAGATGAGAAAATGGAATGTGGGCCACATCTGGGCCAGAAGAAAATGGACTGTGGCCCAAATTTGGGCCAGTTCTTGTTTATTTGGTTTGTTCTTGGTTGACATGCGGCATGGTTACGGCTCACTTGTGGCCCAGATCTGGCAAATGGAAATGGACCGCCCAATTGCCATC
>JAQOOF010000302.1:0-37073 GCA_029931835.1 Etheostoma nigrum
ACTCTTATATAAATTATGAATCTGAATTTTGTTCCCCCCTGGGGACTACACCTGACTTCCTGTCCGTCCTGGGGACCAGTCATGTTATGTCTATTACATCCAATCATCACCACTGCTGGGCACTGCACAGCTCCTGACAAGCATGTTGTTAGATTGAAACAACACATTAGAGTATATTCTTTAAATATCCACAATGTAAACAAGATGATTTCACTGTTATGTTGTTATTAATGCTGTTTTACTTAGTATGATTGAACAATATTAATAAACCCATTTAAAAAATAAAAACATGTTTGTCAATCGATCTCCAATGACAAACACCAGACCTGCTTTACAAAGCTGCTTTTTACTGAATTTAATGATTTAAATACCTGATGTTTTCTTCCAAAATGGATCTGGTGGGAAAAACCTCGAATCTACTGTAAAAAAGGGACCAATTAAGCTCATATTTCACAACCTTTATTCAAACGGCCTTTGCATTTGTTTTTAAAATTAGTCCAGTACGTTCTACAAGCATATTTCTGCTTCTTATTGTAACTTTATAAGAAGCAAATGCACAAAAAAGAGAAAACCCAACATGACACATCATGGCAGTAGAGGCTACGATGATTTCAGCAGTGACTTAGAATGACAAATTTGGAGACCTACTGCAAGCAAGAAAAAAAATTGATATTGAAAAATGTATATTCGTGAATTCTGATCCAAGTATAAAGGAGATGAATTGATGAGCAGAAATCAGTCGGCACATTTTCAGTTGGTGGACGGTCTCTTGTTTCTGAGGATCATCAGCAGGGAGAGTCCACAGCAGTACACCAGACTCTTCACTATCAGCTGTGTGTACAGCAGACAGAACAACTTCACCCTGCACTGCAACTGGAAGGCCACTGTCACACACACACACACACACACACACAAAAACACACACACACACACACACACACACACAGACACACACAGAGTCAGACACTTTTTCAGCATGTTCTACTGTGTACATAAGAACATCATCAGATTTTTGCAGATATAATTTGGACTTTTCAGGACGGGACAACCATCTTCAAATGAAAACGGGAGTCGGCTACAATTTAAAATAAATGTCAAAGGCCATTATTAAATACACACATGTAAGGGCCCCACTTAGCTTTTCAGTTATGGAGCCAGGACAGTGTCTTTAAATGTTGGCATTAAAAACTAAAGCTGAAGCCCAAAATGAAACGCTGTTATTGGAGGAGAGGCAGCAGGTGATCTTACAGTCAGCTTGCTGCAGAGCTAGCTGGTCGGGTGGATCTCTCTCTGGAGGACAGGAGGCTGCTGGAGCTGGAACCTCTGAAACAGAAAAGCAGTGGAATGGTTGGAGTTACAGTGACAAATGGCAGTCGTCTACTCCTCTGCGCTCTTTGACAGCATCTCCACATGAAGCTGAATCCCTGCTGAACACCGTCACCGAGCCTTCATTACAGTCAGCTCTGTGTGTTGCTGTGGTTGTTGTACAAAAAGCAACAGTTTGCAAGGCTGCTGTAGAGATGCCAACTTTTTCAAGAAGCTGATTGAAGGAAGGAAAGATGGAGGCTGTGTTCACATAATCCAGCAAGTCCACCACCGCCGGAAAAATAACTATGTTGCATGGCTGCATGTAAATGGGAATATTAGTGGAATATTGTCAATATTTAGATATGTAAACATCTTAGTCAGAATATTGTCTTTTTCAGAATGAGAGCTAAAATTTTGTTATTAAGTGAATTTATGTAGTCAGTACTGAAGTCAGCGAGCCTTCATTACCTTGTTCTGTTTGGGCCTCCACTGTCCCCCCCTCATGGTGGACGTAGCAACGGTATCTATACGTGCTGTTCTCTTGCTGATGGATCAGCAAGATGGCGGCGGTGCGTCCCGACTCTCTGATCTCCAGCTGCTCTCCCTCAGCAGGGGGCAGCTCCTCCAGAGGACCATCCTCCCTTTGTCTTTTCCAGGAGAACTGGACCAGAGGAGGAAACATGGCTGAGGCCAGACACAGCAGGGAGCTCTTCCCCTCCAGGGGGGCTCTGGGTGCTGCTGGGTACACGCTCACCACGGGCTTCACTACCGGCTCATCTGAAGTTAGACAGCAGCAACAAGCAGCACAGACACACATTCACACAGTCAACAGCAGCTCCCAGCACGCCATTCAGTCTGATCCTGGAAACTACATGGACTCTGATCCCTAAAGTCCTCATCAATACAGCCCAGAGTTCCCTACATCTACTGTATCACCTTCATATGAACCACACCAACCAGCTCACGCTGCACGGGTTATAGTGGGAATAAAGACAATTATGGATCTGGCAATTCATTAAGTCAATGTACAACGTCAATTTACCAAAATTATTATTACTCATTTAATATTGTGACGACATTTTCCTTTATGGAATAAACAATTTCTTTCTATATTATAATAAATTAGATTACTGTCACATTTCATGCTTAAGCAATTTTTAATTATTACAATCTATATAACAAATATGTTAATATATATTAAACTACACAATTTATAAAAAAAAGTTATATATTCTTAACAGCAATGTTAATATTCATGCACAACTACAATAAAATGACCCGGGGCAAGTAAAACTGCACATTGGTCAATTTTTTTAAATGTAGTCACTCAAACTAATTAATAGAAACAACGGTAAGTTTATTATTGGGATTAGCTTTGATAGTTTAATTAATATAAAGAATAAAAAAACATAATTTACCTTTGCACAAAGAAATTGCTTTGTTATATTAGAGTTTATGTATAATTTAATAAGTTTTCATCTTTATATAAAATACAATTGTTATTTTCATTGAATAATAAGATCCATACTGTATATAACATTTAATATATTTAACATATTATATTTTACTCTAATTGCTTCAGAAATAAATCAATATATTAGTAATTTCACAGTTTTTTCACAACAATTTTCACACTATTGTAATTTTTAAAAATGTCGTCAAACATACATATAAATCCTAACCCTATAAAAACTGTTTGTGTTGTGATTTATCCTAATGTATAATTATTATGCATTATGCATAATATTCATTATGCATTATTGTAATATCATATGAATTGTCTCTGTGTCTTCATGTATAAATATAACTTCCATTAAAAGACAAATGTACCATCATAAAAAATACAATAACTTTTAAAAAGTATCTATTAATTATCCTAAACAATATAATTAAAGTTATACTCTTTACCAAGTACATGTACTGACATATATTAGATTATGTTTAGCATCATATTTTATCTTATTGTTGATTATCTGAGAGGATCAGAGACTGTATGTTTCTAGCATTTCATCAAACCTTTTCTATAAATCAGTTTAATCTGCTGCAGAAATAAAGAATAACTGTAGCTGTGCCGTGAGATTTCAACATGTTTCCAGGAACTAGGAACCTGTTTTATGTAGTTTAAGAACATTTTACAGTCCCCTCTATAGCCTACAGAGGTGTTCTGACATATTTTATTTATTATTTAACTTTTATTTTGAACCCAACTCAAGGAATTTGTTGTTTTTCAGCATAGCGCAGAGTTGATCTAATGCTGCATAAACTGCGTTCCTATCCATTAGAAATAAAAAACTGATTATTTAGGAGGAAATGTTTCTTTATGAACAGCATCAAACCAAAAATACTGGAAGTATTTGAACGTAGTGGTAGTACCGTTGGATCCCTCTTAAAGTCAAATCTTGCTTAAAAACTTCTTCAGATATTAATGCAATCGCTGCACGGCTGCAAGAATTCTCTTCTAATGATGAAACAACCAACATGTGAAGCCTGAAGCAGCAGAAACTCATTAAAACACATTTTCATCTTGTTCATTAAAATAACTGAAAGACATTAAATGTTAATTCTTACCTGTTACAATCAGTTTAGTTCCAGAGACAAAGATGTAGTACCGACTGCCTCTCACAGTGAAACTGAGTGATACAAAAACCTGTCTGCTGCTGAGAGCGTCTGCTGAGGTGAACCAGTCCAAATTATTAACCAGTTTCATATTCCAGCTCCATGATGTTTCTCTAATGTTTATGTTAACATGACTGTCTCTCAGAGATTGGAAGTAACGAAGTACAAATACTTCGTTACTGTACTCAAGTAGATTTTTCAGATATTTTTACTTTACTTTACTATATATTTTTTTGCCGACTTTTTACTTTTACTCCTTACATTTTAACACGAATATTGAATATCTGTATTTTCTAGTTGGAAACCAGAATCAGCTTTCCATCCAGTCCTAATCTAGTCCTCACTAAATTTCAAATAATTTCACTGGAGTTAGTTATTTTTGCGTCATCAATACCAAATTGAATCTAATAAGATGGGAATATATATAGACATAGACGTTCAGAATCTTATTAACCTGGAGTCCCAGTCTCTGTAAAAATATAAATGAGCTATATGTTTTAGGCCTATTGGCAGACAGCCATTTAAAATGTAGCCAATGGGATATAAAGAATGAAGAATAAAGAACAAATAATAAATAATAAAGAGCCTTTTCTCCATGTCCACTGTAGTTCCTCAGCGTCTCTCTAGTAACATCTGTCTGGTCAAGGTAGCTTTGTCATTCAAAGGCTTCTTTTACTTTTATACTTTAAGTAAATTTCCAAGCCTCTACTTTGTTACTTTTACTTGAGTAAAGACATTAAATCAGTACTTCTACTTTTACCAGAGTATTTTTTAACACAATTATCTGTACTTCTACTTGAGTACAGGAAGTGAGTACTTTTGCCATCTCTGGTGTCTCTTCTTCTCTGTCCTTTTTAGACACACTAGCAGAGTGTCTCTGTGGATCGTTGGTTCAGACGTTCATGTTCCTCAGAGGATGAATCCTACTGACTTTGATACGTTTTAATCCATTAACATCATCAGCTCACATCCACAGTCAGCCCCCAGCCAGCTAGCAGCAACAGCTAGCAACCATCCCGGTCAGCACTTAACTCTGATGCTAAGGACGCTAACAGCAGTTTACTGAACCGTCGGGAAACAGACCCAGACACCCGAGTCAGAAAAGCGGCCACTTGTAAAGTTACACCTCCGTTAGCATTACCGTTCATCTGGAGGTTTTTGTTCAGGCTGCAGGGATCATTTCTCACTGTGCAGAGCAGCTTTATAACAGGCGCAGTAGTAGGAGGCTGAATGATCGAGTTTAACTTTCTGGATCTGCAACTCCCAGCCGTTCTGTTTATTCACAGCTGAGAAATCATCTTTCTGAGGATGATTGTAGCCTGAATAAACTCCACCACTACTCTGGACAATAGTAAGAATCTGTGTGAATGTTTCTGTGTCTCTCTTCTGGTACCAGTAAATATAACTTTTACACTGCTCAGTGCCTCGACAGCTGAAGGAGACGTCTCCACCAACTCTTCTGGTCATTGTAAAATCCTCCTGAATCAGCTGTGTTGCCATGGCAGCCAGCGCTGTAGAGAAACAGACAGGTAGATGAAGGTGAGTGGGACCCAGTGTGTGTTACAGGTGGAGTTTGTCGGCTCCTGATTGGCTGGAAACACTCACCTGAACCCAGACAGCACAGAGCAGCAGCTGGGAGGAGAAGCATTTTGTTCAGTGGTGTTTCCTGTGGGGAACCTGGGGAGAAGTGGCGCTCTGATGCAGCTGAGGCCAAACAAGGACGAGCTGTGAGATCAGACGAGGGCCACGTGGTCCTATCAGCTCCTCACATCTCCCATCAGCCCCAGCTGCAGGCAGATAAGGCTGCGGTCTGACAACAGGCCTTTCTCACTGCAGACATTTTGACTTCATTTGTCATAGAAGGAAAAGCACGAGTGTAACATGAAGGATGGCTCTGTTGTGTTCAAGTGTTCCCGTAAACCGCGATGGTGAGACAGCCAACAGGAACAACACAGGACCCTGAAACTGAAGCAGCTACATGGAATCCAGCAATTTATTATTCCCACTAGTACCATGTCGAAATGTCTAGTATGTAATAATAACAATAAGAAGGAAGGGACAAATGCAAAAACATGCAACCAAAACGGTTACAGCAGTAAAATCAATTATTAAAATAAAAAGCAATAAAAATATAAAATACAAAATGGAGAGAACATCAGATTACTGTCAGTCTAAACTTTGTGCTTTAAGATAAGGATTTAAAAGAGTGTCCTGATCCTGCTTTGTCTCCTTAAGACTGATTTATTAATCAACGGCGTACCCCCCAGACCCCTAACCCCCCTCAGAGACCTCCGCTCTGTGTGGTTGTCTGTGGTGTTAGATAGATAGATAGATAGATAGATAGATAGATAGATAGATAGATAGATAGATAGATAGATAGATAGATAGATAGATAATTTCAAAAATTTATCTTGCACCACACAGCTCATCAGATAGACAGAGACACAACAACAATACACAACACCAAGCATCTCTACATTA
Organism: Etheostoma nigrum; assembly: GCA_029931835.1. Lineage (NCBI taxonomy): Eukaryota > Metazoa > Chordata > Actinopteri > Perciformes > Percidae > Etheostoma > Etheostoma nigrum. The sequence goes on from JAQOOF010000302.1 coordinate 6,406, forward strand.
TAAAACAGTAAAGTGCAGTATCATAGCAGCAGTGGGCGATCAGTAGTACGGTGCAACATCATCAGTGACATTTTAATATTAGCCCGTCTTTTCCTCACCAGCCTTCATGCTCTTAGATCGCCGGCACAACAATAAATCAGCTCTTCCAACATGGCCGCCGGACAGCAACCACCACAGAGAGAGAGTGCCACCTTGTGGTTAGTCACAGGAAGTGCAAGGGTACCCAGCTGATGCTGGTGAGGATGGTCGCCCATGACGACATGATGATGCTCTTATCTCTTGTTGTTTACTGGTAAAGAAAAAACAGGGACATCTCGTGGATAAAGAAACACACACCAGTATTACTGGTATAAGTGTTCTTCTATCAGTTACATCATAGAAAAACTTTTTACAATTAGACCATCTTTATTGGTCCTTTTTGGGATGACTCCTGCAAGGAAATTGAATTTCCAGCAGCTTACAAAAAAGGTATAAAAATACAGAATAGAGAAGAAAAACAATATAAAATAACAACAATAACAATAACAATAAAACCTTTAGCTATAAAAAGACCTTTACTATGAATTATCAGTTAAGATTACCTATGTATGTATGTATGTAGATTAGTAATTAGTTAATTACACAGTGAGAGAGTCCTGATGGTCAAAGGTCTTCCTGTCTTGTCTTTAGTTCTACTTCCTGTGTCTTCCCGCTCCCATGATTACCTGATGTTTCACACCTGTTTCCTTATATTGTTTGATTGTTTGGCTTTTGTTTTTGTATTCCTGTTCTCGTTTCTTAATCCCTGGAATTAGTTTTTTGCCTTCTCAGTACTTCTTTGGTCGTTTTGTACTTTGCTTTTTCTTTTCTGTTATTAAATTCTCAAGCTCGACGTATTGCCGGCCTCCTCTCTGACATATTATGATGACTTGTTCAATCGTTTTTTGCATGTAAAGACTTATGCTATGAACTAATGCCTAAATGTTGGGGGGGGGGGGGTGTTGTGATGAAGCATCACCATCACTCAAAGCTTTATTGTAAGGTAAGCTTTTATTTTTTAGGAATTAGTTTGGTGTTGTTGGTGCACGTCACTCACTCAAAACCCTCAGACTACAGCGTCTAATTTCCTTAAATGACTTTAAAGGTTATGTTAAAAGCATAGAACAGGAGTCCAAGAATTCATTTCTCTGCTGGTTGGAAGTGTATGACTATGCATGAGAGAAATAATCTTGAAACACGTCTGTGTCGTTGTAAAGGTCAGATACAAAAATACATATTCTGTCATTTCCTTTGGAGGACTTGTTGCCCCCCCCCCCCAGTTTCAGATCCAGCGAGTGTAGTTACAGGCAGAAGTGCAGCTGTGGTGGTTTCTCAGTGTCTCATTTGGTGGCTGACCTCAACATGGAGGAAGTAGAGATCAGAGCCCTGAGCTCCTTCCAGAGAGCAGCACCGGAGCCACTACTTCAGATATGATAACAACACCTGGATTAAACTCTTCTGAGCCCTCCGCTGGCTTCGTCTTTACAAACTAACCCTCTGAACTTCATCTCAGATTCTAGTGGAGAGCCCAAAGTTTACAGAAATACCAACTCTGTCCGGCTGGATGTTGGTGAAATGTGTCTAAAATGAAGCAGCAGTCATGTAGAAATGTTCCATTCAAATATTTCCCTCAGTCAAACATCACGTAGCTTTAATGGAGAGACTGAACAACAGGATACTAAATACATTAGTGATGCTGAGCTTTTATGTCTAATATACACTCAGTTACACAAATGGGACGTCTACGGGTTAAAGTCATAGTTCAGGAGTTTTGTATTTCCAGTGTTGTCTAGGAAACTATAATCATTTAGAAAAATACCTTAATACCATGATCAGAAATCCTTCAGCTTCTTTTTTCTATAACAGACATTTGAAGATTTAACAAAAACAGAATTACTGAGTTTGACAAAAAACTCAATCTAAAAGTACCAAAAGTACCGCCGCAGGGGCTGATGGGAGATGTGAGGAGCTGTTAGGACCACGTGGCCCTCGTCTGATCTCACAGCTCGTCCTTGTTTGGCCTCAGCTGCATCAGAGCGCCACTTCTCCCCAGGTTCCCCACAGGAAACACCACTGAACAACATGCTTCTCCTCCCAGCTGCTGCTCTGTGCTGTCTGGGTTCAGGTGAGTGTTTCCAGCCAATCAGGAGCCGACAAACTCCACCTTTAACACACACTGGGTCACACTCACCTTCATCTACCTGTCTGTTTCTCTACAGCGCTGGCTGCCATGGCAACACAGCTGATTCAGGAGGATTTAACATTGACCAGGAGAGTTGGTGGAGACGTCTCGTTCAGCTGTCGAGGCACAGAGCAGTGTAACAGTGATTATGTATTCTGGTTCCAGAAGAGAGACACAGAAACATTCACACTGATTCTTGATATTGACAAGACCAATGGTGACATAGATAAGAGATACAATCATCCTCAAGAAGATGATTTCTCAGCTGTGAATAAACAGAACGGCTGTGAGTTGCAGATCCAGAAAGTTAAACTGGATCATTCAGCCTCCTACTACTGCTCCTGTTGGGTCCCCACAGTGAGAACTGATCCCTGCAGCCTGAACAAAAACCTCCAGATGAACAGATGTCAACCAGTGTTTGAGACAGGAAGAGATCAGCCAACCACAGCCCAGGTTCACATGTTCCACCTCCATCTCAGCCAGAGTCACAAACATTGTTAACGCATTACTAAGTAATATATTACTTTTATATTATTAGGGTACTTTCCACAGTAATGAGTAGTGTAAGGGACTACAAGTTCCAAAACAGTCATTATATTATATTGATTTATCCAGTTAGGAAGTAATATAACAACCATAAGGACTAAATACTTGTAATATTAACTAATGTGTAAGGTAATATTACTTTTTTAAGTAGTTATAACTAACAAGTAACTGATTCCACTTCCTTAGTAAATATGTATATAAATATATTATATATATAAATATATTTTATAAAGCTGTAATGATATGGAAAATAAAACCGACATCACGACACTAAGGTCCCTGAACCTGTGTTGCGGGGGGGAGAAGACAGAACCGCTCCCAGAGTTATCCTTCTCACCCAGATCCAGTGATACCACATCTTTAACTTACTAGTCTTCCTTTTGGGGCCTTATTCCTGTTTTGTCTGGTAAATCTAGCTAACTGTACAGACGGCTAAAAGTGAAAGGGGAGGGGAGGGGGGGCACCAGTAATGCTAACGGAGGTGTAACTTTACAAGTGGCCACTTTTCTGACTCGGGTGTCTGGGTATGTTTCCCGATGGTTCAGTAAACTGCTGTTAGCGTCCTTAGCATTGGAGTTAAGTGCTGACCGGGATGGTTGCTAGCTGTTGCTGCTAGCTGGCTGGGGGCTGACTGTGGATGTGTGTCCCCCCCCCCCGGGGCTGTAATGATAGTGGATGGTTGCTAGCTGCTTAGAGCACCTTTTAGTTCAGCCATTATTTAAAAAATAGGAGGATCACAACTCGTTCTTCTTCAGATAAAACAAAACGACATTGCAACACACAATCATGAATTTACAATAATGGAGAATATAAAATGTGATCTGATGATGTTACTGGATTAAAACGTATCAAAGTCAGTAGGATTCATCCTCTGAGGAACATGAACGTCTGAACCAACGATCCACAGAGACACTCTGCTAGTGTGTCTAAAAAGGACAGAGAAGAAGAGACAGTCATGTTAATATGAACATTAGAGAAACATCATGGAGCTGGAATATGAAACTGGTTAATAATTTGGACTGGTTCACCTCAGCAGACGCTCTCAGCAGCAGACAGGTTTTTGTATCACTCAGTTTCACTGTGGGAGGCGGATGGTACTTGATGTTTGGCTCTGGAACTAAACTGATTGTAACAGGTAAGAATTAACATTTAATGTCCTTCAGTTATTTTAATGAACAGATGAAAATGTGTTTTAATGAGTTTCTGCTGCTTCAGGCTTCACATGTTGGTTGTTTCATCATTAGAAGAGAATTCTTGCAGCCGTGCAGCGATTACATTAATATCTGAAGAACTTTTAAGCAAGGTTTGACTTTAAAAAGGATCCAGGGTTTAAAAGGGTTTTTCTAAGGGATAGGAACGCATTGTAAGCAGCATTATATCCTCAGCGCCTTATAGTAAATTTTTTTTTTTTTAATGATTAACATAATCTGAACATATTATTGTAATTGTGTATTAAAGGTAAAAATGTTGTGAAATAACTGAGGGAGTATAACTTTAATTATATTGTTTAGAATAATTAATAAAATAATTTAAAGGCAATTGTATTTTATATGAAGGTACATTTGTCTTTTAATGGAAGATATATTTATACATGAAGACACACATTTACTAAATATATTACAATACTTATAAATCATGCATAATAATTATACAATATGCTGAATACCAACAGAAACACATGTTTCTATAGGTGTCCATATTGTTATAAATAGTATTTGATGATTACCATAATCTGAACATATTATTGTAATTGTATTGTATATTGATTTGTTTCTTAAGCAATTAGAGTAAAATATACGATGTTAAATATGTTAAATGGTATATACAGTATGGATCTTATTATATGGAGGAAAATAACAATTGAATTTTATATGAAGATGAAAATTTTGTTTATACTATATATATTAACAGAACAATTCCTTTGTGCAAAGGTAAATTATGTTTTCCATTATTTTTGTTAATATTATTTTATATTAATTTCTTCTTAAGGGATTAAAATAAGAAGTTCTTTTGTTATTTAGTAGATTTTTTTACATTTCATATATAATAAAAATAATTTAGGGTTCAACTTTAATGACGCAGATAAACTGTTCAATATATATAAATATATATGTATATATATATTTGATCTTTATTTGAATTATTAACACATAATGGACAGATGAATTAAGATTACTTTTTTTTTAAACTATCAAACTTACCGGCCGTTGTTTCTATCTGTAATTAGTTTGAACACATTAAAATAATTGCCCAATGTGGAGTTTTTTTGTTGCTTGCCCCAGGTCATTTTATTGTAGTTGTACATGAATGTTAACATTGCTGTTAATATATATAACACTTTTTTAAATAAATTGTGTACTTTAATATATATTAACATGTTATATAGATTGTAATAATTAAAAATTGCTTAAGCATGAAATGTGACAGTAATCTAATTTATTATAATATAGAAAGAAATTGTCTATTCCATAAAGGAAAATGTTGTCACAATATTAAATGAGTAATAATAATTTTGGTAAATTGATGTTATACATTGACTTAATGAACTGCCAGATCCATACTTGTCTTTATTCCCATATACCCGTGCTGCGTGAGCTGGGCGGTGTGGTTCATATGAAGGTGATACAGTAGATGTAGGGAACTCTGGGCTGTATTGATGAGGACTTTAGGGATCAGAGTCCATGTAGTTTCCAGGATCAGACTGAATGGCGTGCTGGGAGCTGCTGTTGACTGTGTGAATGTGTGTCTGTGCTGCTTGTTGCTGCTGTCTAACTTCAGATGAGCCGGTAGTGAAGCCCGTGGTGAGCGTGTACCCAGCAGCACCCAGAGCCCCCCTGGAGGGGAAGAGCTCCCTGCTGTGTCTGGCCTCAGCCATGTTTCCTCCTCTGGTCCAGTTCTCCTGGAAAAGACGAAGGGAGGATGGTCCTCTGGAGGAGCTGCCCCCTGCTGAGGGAGAGCAGCTGGAGATCAGAGAGTCGGGACGCACCGCCGCCATCTTGCTGATCCATCAGCAAGAGAACAGCACGTATAAATACCGCTGCTACGTCCACCATGAGGGGGGGACAGTGGAGGCCCAAACAGAACAAGGTAATGAAGGCTCGGTGACTGTGTTCAGCCTCATGTGGAGACGCTGTCAAAGAGAGCAGAGGACTGACTTTTCTCACTGCAATTCCAAATGTTTCACTGCTTTTCGGTTTCAGAGGTTTCTACTCTTCCTCCATCACCTTCATCTCCTCCATCACCTCCATCTCCTCCATCAACTCCATCTCCTCCATCACCTTCATCTCCTCCATCACCTCCATCTCCTCCATCAACTCCATCTCTTCCAGCAGCTTCTGTCCCGTCTCAGTACCAAGTGAAGTTGTTCTGTCTGCTGTACACACAGCTGATAGTGAAGAGTCTGGTGTTCTGCTGTGGACTCTCCCTGCTGATGATCCTCAGAAACAAGAGACCGTCCAACATCTGCAAATGTGCCGACTGATTTCTGCTCATCAATTCATCTCGTTTATACTTTGATCAGAATTCACGAATATCAATTTTTCAATATTAATTTTTTTTGCTTGCAGTAGGTCTCCAAATTTGTCATTCTAAGTCACTGCTGAAATCATCGTAGCCTCTACTGCCATGATGTGTCATGTTGTGTTTGCTCTTTTTTGTGCATTTGCTACTTATAAAGTTACAATAAGAGGCAGAAATATGCTTGTAGAATGTACTGGACTAATGTTAAAAACAAATGCAAAGGATGTTTGAATAAAGGTTGTGAAATATGAGCTTAATTGGTCCTTTTTTACAGTAGGTCGAGGTTTTTCCCACCAGATCCATTTTGGAAGAAAACATCAGGTATTTAAATCATTAAATTCAGTAAAAAGCAGCTTTGTAAAGCAGGTCTGGTGTTTGTCAATGGAGATTGATTGACAAACATGTTTTTATTTTTTAAATGAGTTTATTTATAATGTTCAATCATACTAAGTAAAGCAGCATTAATAACAACATAACTGTGAAATTATCTTGTTTACATTGTGGATTTTTAAAGAATATCCTCTAATGTGTTGTTTCAATCTAACAACATGCTTGTCAGGAGCTGTGCAGTGCCCAGCAGTGGTGATGATTGGATGTAATAGACATAACATGACTGGTCCCCAGGACGGACAGGAAGTCAAGTGTAGTGCCCACGGGGGAACAAAATTCAGATTTATAATTTATATAAGAGTGTTTGATGTTTAAAGTCATGTTCATGTTCACATACAATTATAATAATTTATCAGTTAAAATCTTGTTTCTAGACCCTTTAGAAAGGGTGGATCCCATCAGGATGCTGCCTGTCATTGGACCCCACAAGGATATAAAAACGTGAATCTCTATGTGTGTGTGTGTGTTTGTATGTGTGCTGCTGCGCCGAGGACTAAAATAAAGCAGAGAGCTCCCTTTTCATTTCTTTCACAATTTGCAGTGTCCGAGTGTCACGCAAATGCCCGGTTGCAAGGATACGCCAGTAAACCCGGCAGGACAGGAGATGCGAGGGCCTTTCTGAGCTTGCAGCTTTAATTATTATTACTGTTAATACTATCTGCTCACAATAACTACCAGCAACAAGTGTTTGTAATTAATCTTGTTAATGAAGTTATTCCTGTTAAATCCAGAAAGCTCACCTGTTTTAAATGGACATTTTTTTCCTAGGACAGATAAAAACATGAAAGGAGAGGGGGGGGGATGACATGCAGCAAAAGGCAGCAGGTCAGAGTCGAACCTGCGGCTGCTGCGTCAAGGAGTAAACCTCTATATATGGGCGCCCACTCTACCAACTGAGCTAAATCATATTTTATAATCTATTTCTTTACACAGGGCTTTGTTCAGTTATCATTCAGAGTCGGACTCATACAACATTGTATGTCTGCAAATAAGAACATATTTAATAAGAAGATGCTTTATTTGCTTTGCAGACATTAACCACTGAGACATAAAACTCATGTGTGTTGTCGTGTTTGTACGAAGACTCTCATCAAATCCAAGTAGAAACTGTAAAGTTCACCTTTGAATGCTAAAATCTCCATGAATAAAGTCCATGGACGTGACCTCCGGGGGGGTCATCATTGTTGCTCTCTGGGCTCAGTTACACTGTGTTTGGGTGGAGGGCTCAGTGGGAAAAAGGCTTCCAGACAAGCAGAGAAAAGCCCCCCCGCTGCAGAGAGGAAGAGGAGTTCCTGAGTGTTTCCAGCAGCAGCAGATATGAATCTGTTCTCAGTGGTTATTAGAAATCATAAAACCTGTTGACAGCGAGTCCCCACTTCCTTTCCTGCAGCAGACGGGCTGTGTGGGTTTCTGCTCTGCAGCCTTTCTCACATCAACAACACAACGACAGTTACAACCATCCACTCGGGTTAGACCACCATTCAGGGACTCGGGTTTGATTCCAGCGCTCAGGGCTCACTCTCTCAGCTCGGATCTGGTTATTAATCTCAGAAAGAAACAGGTCAAATCAACAAGAAATCAATATTTACTGAATAAAAACAACCATGGGCAGAATATACAAAACCACAGCATCACATAAGTTATAGTTCTGTTTATTTTTAAGATTGAAGGAAACAAAAAAGGAATAAATGTGTCCAAATACTTTCATATTTTCCCATAGTAGAACATACTGAACAGAGTTTTTTTCAGTATACTATACCATGACTTTTTACATATTTTTTCCACATACTATACTATGACTTTTTTTCATTTTTTACGACATGCTGTACTATTACTTTTTTTTACATAGTATTCTATGAATTTTTACATTTTTTTGACATATTATACTCTGTCTTTTTTATTTTGTTCTACATACCATGACTTTTTAATATATTTTCTACATACTATACTACAACTTTTTTAAATAATTTTGACATATTATTCTATGACTTTTGTTAATAATTTTGACAAATTATACTATGACTATTTTAAAAATAATTTACATATTATACTATTACTTTTTTAAATAATTTTGACATATTATACTATGACTTTTTGCATTTATTCTACATACTACACTATGATTTTTCTAAAATAATATTTCTACATACAATACTATGACTTGTTTCACATTTTTTGACATGCTATACTATGATTTTTTTCATATATTTTCGACGTACTATGACTTATTTTTAAATATTTATTCGACATGCTGTCGTGACTCGGGGAATCTGAGGAACCAGAAGCAGAGAGCAGGTTAAATCATAAATAATGTTAACTAAAACTCAGATTAATAAAACAGTGGATATTATTAATAAGAATGTGTAGTAATACATCATTATTATACATACACATCAACGTGTAAGAAGTCGACCGCAGTATTTTCCAAAAATAAGCGTTACATCTGTCATCAGTGATCAGAGCGACAAAACACAAACCACAGAGACAAACAAGTCATCTTGTTGTTTCCCCCCTCAAAAACACATCTGCACCTCTAAAGCAGAACTAGAGCACCCATGTTAACATTTTAACATGCTAACATGTTAGCATGTTAAAATGGATAGATAGATAGGTGCACTATCAGTAGCACGCTGGGGTTGTGTGTCTGCTGCCGGTGCTGACAGCAACCACCACAGAGAGAGAGTGCCACCATGTGGTTAGTCACAGGAAGTGCAAGGGTACCCAGGTGATGCTGGTAAGGATGGTCGCCCATGACGACATGATGATGCTCTTACCTCTTGTTGTTTACTGGTAAAGAATAAACAGTGACATCTCGTGGATAAAGAAACACACACAAGTATTACTGGTATAACTGTTCTTCTATCAGTTACATCATAGAAAAGCTTTTTACACTTAGACTCTCTTTATTGGTGCTTTTGGGATGACTCCTGCAAGGAAATTGAATTTCCAGCAGCTTACAAAAAAGGTATAAAAATACAGAAAAAAGAAGAAAAACAGTATAAAAATACAAAAAATAACTATAACAATAACAATAAAAAATATTGCAGGGTTCAAAGCTTTTTTCTCAATAGCAACTTCAAAGTAATTTCACACGTGGTTCAACGTGGTTATAAAACATATCCTGCGAGCTTTGTGACGATTGGACAAACTTTGTTTAAAATGCCTACAACCGGTTAGTCAAAAATCTTTATTTTCAGTTCAGGGTGATATGTAGCTCGGTCCAGCTCACGGCGATGTGAGAAAAGCAGACGACAACACAAAAACAATCGCTAATAAAGCTGCAAGCATATGTGAACATACCCTGTGAGTTTTGTGATGATTGGTTTTACGGTTGCTGATTTGTGTTCATTTACGTCCAGAGCCACGCAGCTTTCGAAGTTCATTGGTCAATAACTTGAGAAGTAATGGAGATATGGACATGTGTTATACAACTCATAATACGCTTGATCCATTTATGATTCACTGAAAATTTGGTGACAATCAGAGCCATGGTGTAGGAGAAGATCTAAAAAATGTGTTTATAATGTAAAGTGTAATGTATTGTGTAATGATCCTTGAGGATTTTTTGTAGAGCACATTAAGCTGCACCTGTGTGAGAAATTTCAAGTTTATATATATATATATATATATATATATATATATATAAAGTTTTTTTTGCATGTAAAGACTTATGCTATGAACTAATGCCTAAATGTTGTGGGGGGGGGGGAGACTATTCAAGACCCATTATAATACATTTTGATCAACATGACATAAGCAGTTGATAATGTAGGAAACAGCAGAGAATTGAATACAATCATTTGACGGCTTTGGTCCTTCTTGGAGAGGGTCTGAGTGTTCTTGGTCCAGTCCACTTTGTTGTCCAAGTGGCCTCCCGGGTATTTCTGATCCTCCACCATGTCCACACTGACCCCCTGGATGGAAACAGGGCCCACTGGTGCCTTGGCTCAATAAGCAGGTGGTAATGTAGGAGACAGCAGAGAATTGTACACAATCATTTGCAACTTGTTCAAAGAAATGAGAAACGTCTCTTTTGATGTGAAGTGACCCGATGATGAGAAGATGGAACGGGAAGTTTGGAGAATTTCAGTTGTGATGTGAGAAATGAACCAAAGCAACTGAGAAAACGTGTAATCAACTTGGGGAAGAACAGAGACTGGAGGATGAATGGAGGTGTTGTTGTGACGTCAGCAGTACAGTTTGACACCGTGTGTTGTTGGAGACACTAGAGGACAGCAGTGGGAAGGTTTGATTCTCCACAGCAGCATCACCATCACTCAAAGCTTTATTGTAAGGTAAGCTTTTATTTTTTAGGAATTAGTTTGGTGTTGTTGGTGCATGTCACTCACTCAAAACCCTCAGACTACAGCGTCTAATTTCCTTAAATGACTTTAAAGGTTATGTTAAAACCATAGAACAGGAGTCCAGGAATTCATTTCTCTGCTGGTTGGAAGTGTATGACTATGCATGAGACAAAAAATCTTGAAACACGTCTGTGTCGTTGTAAAGGTCAGATACAAAAATACATATTCTGTCATTTCCTTTGGAGGACTTGTTGCCCCCCCTCCCCCAGTTTCAGATAGAGCAAGTGTAGTTTCAGGCAGAAGTGCAGCTGTGGTGGTTTCTCAGTGTCTCATTTGGTGGCTGACCTCAACATGGAGGAAGTAGAGATCAGAGCCCTGAGCTCCTTCCAGAGAGCAGCACCGGAGCCACTACTTCAGATATGATAACACCACCTGGATTAAACTCTTCTGAGCCCTCCGCTGGCTCCGTCTTTACAAACTAACCCTCTGAACTTCCTTTCAGATTCTAGTGGAGAGCCCAAAGTTTACAGAAATACCAACTCTGTCCGGCTGGATGTTGGTGAAATGTGTCTAAAATGAAGCAGCAGTCATGTAGAAATGTTCCATTCAAATATTTCCCTCAGTCAAACATCACGTAGCTTTAATGGAGAGACTGAACAACAGGATACTAAATACATTAGTGATGCTGAGCTTTTATGTCTAATATACACTCAGTTACACAAATGGGACGTTTACGGGTTAAAGTCATAGTTCAGGAGTTTTGTATTTCCAGTGTTGTCTAGGAAACTATAATCATTTAGAAAAACACCTTAAAACCATGATCAGAAATCCTTCTGCATCTTTTTTCCATAACAGATATTTGAAGATTTAACACAAACAGAATTACTGAGTTTGACGAACAACTCAATCTAAAAGTACCAAAAGTACCGCCGCTGGGGCTGATGGGAGATGTGAGGAGCTGTTAGGACCACGTGGCCCTCGTCTGATCTCACAGCTCGTCCTTGTTTGGCCTCAGCTGCATCAGAGCGCCACTTCTCCCCAGGTTCCCCACAGGAAACACCACTGAACAAAATGCTTCTCCTCCCAGCTGCTGCTCTGTGCTGTCTGGGTTCAGGTGAGTGTTTCCAGCCAATCAGGAGCCGACAAACTCCACCTGTAACACACACTGGGTCCCACTCACCTTCATCTACCTGTCTGTTTTTCTACAGTGCTGGCTGCCATGGCAACACAGCTGATTCAGGATTTAACATTGACCAGGAGAGTTGGTGGAGACGTCTCCTTCAGCTGTCGAGGCATTGAGCAGTGTGACTTTAATTATGTATACTGGTACCAGAAGAGAGAAACAGAAACATTCACACTGATTCTGGATATTAACCGGCATAATGGTTACATATATAAGAGTTACAATCATCCTCAGAAAGATGATTTCTCAGCTGTGAATAAACAGAACGGCTGGGAGTTGCAGATCCAGAAAGTTAAACTCAATCATTCAGCCTCCTACTACTGCTCCTGTTATAAAGTTGTTCTCCACAGTGAGAACTGATCCCTGCAGCCTGAACAAAAACCTCCAGATGAACAGATGTCAACCAGTGTTTGAGACAGGAAGAGATCAGCCAACCACAGCCCAGGTTCACATGTTCCACCTCCATCTCAGCCAGAGTCACAAACAGTGTTAACACATTACTAAGTAATACATTACTCTTATATTATTAGGATACTTTCCCCAGTAATGAGTAGTGGAAGAGATTACAAGTTCCAAAACAGTAATTATATTACATTTATTAATCCAGTTAGGAAGTAATATAACAAGTACCATAACTAAATACTAAGTAATATGTAAGGTAATATTACTTTTTAAGTAGTAATAACTAACAAGTAACTGATTCCACTTCCTGAGTAAGTAGTCTAACACACTGAACTGAGCTCAAGTTTCTTTTCTAACAACACAGAGAAACAATAATAAAAGATATGAAACAGAAAACTTTACAAATAATTAAATTAATAATAATAATAAATAATAAACTAATAAATGTATGTACATGTGATAAAAACATGAATAATTCCTTTTTTAAAAACAGTTCCTGATTACAATCATTTAGACCAAAGTGGAAAAATAATGAAAACAAAAACAAGCTTCAACAATTAAAGATTAAAATCCTCTGATTTGACCTGCCGCAGGAATAAAGTCTGTTCCTCGTCACAATGCCGATCTGCACTTAATGCAAACACTTCCTGTGTCCCCTTCACAATAAAAGCTTTGCAGACACATTTCTAACATCACATGTTGGATTGTTACAGTGTGTTCAGGGGACAGGCAGCTAGCAGATAGTGAGGATATGTTTTACAGTGTGTTCAGGGGACAGGCAGCTAGCAGATAGTGAGATGTTTTTTACAGTGTGTTCAGGAGACAGGCAGCTAGCAGATAGTGAGATGTTCTTACAGTGTGTTCAGGGGACAGGCAGCTAGCAGATAGTGAGATGTTTTTTACAGTGTGTTCAAGGGACAGCCAGCTAGCAGATAGGGAGATGTTTTTTACAGTGTTTTCAGGGGACAGGCAGCTAGCAGATAGTGAGGAGATGTTTTTTACAGTGTGTTCTGGGGACAGGCAGCTAGCAGATAGTGAGGAGATGTTTTTTACAGTGTGTTCAGGGGACAGGCAGCTAGCAGATAGTGAGGAGATGTTTTTTACAGTGTGTTCAGGGGACAAGCAGCTAGCAGATAGTGAGAAGATGTTTTTTTTACAGTGCGTTCAGGGGACAGGCAGCTAGCAGATAGTGAGATGTTTTTACAGTGTGTTCAGGGGACAGGCAGCTAGCAGATAGTGAGGAGATGTTTTTTACAGTGTGTTCAGGGGACAGGCAGCTAGCACATAGTGAGGAAATGTTTTTACAGTGTGTTCAAGGGACAGGCAGCTAGCAGATAGTGAGGAGATGTTTTTTACAGTGTGTTCAGGGGACAGGCAGCTAGCAGATAGTGAGATGTTTTTACAGTGTGTTCAGGGGACAGGCAGCTAGCAGATAGTGAGATGTTTTTACAGTGTGTTCAGGGGACAGGCAGCTAGCAGATAGTGAGGAGATGTTTTTTTACAGTGCGTTCAGGGGACAGGCAGCTAGCAGATAGTGAGATGTTTTTACAGTGTGTTCAGGGGACAGGCAGCTAGCAGATAGTGAGGAGATGTTTTTTTACAGTGCGTTCAGGGGACAAGCAGCTAGCAGATAGTGAGGAGATGTTTTTTTACAGTGCGTTCAGGGGACAGGCAGCTAGCAGATAGTGAGATGTTTTTACAGTGCCTTCAGGGGACAAGCAGCTAGCAGATAGTGAGATGTTTTTACAGTGTGTTCAGGGGACAGGCAGCTAGCACATAGTGAGGAAATGTTTTTACAGTGTGTTCAAGGGACAGGCAGCTAGCAGATAGTGAGATGTTTTTTACAGTGTGTTCAGGGGACAGGCAGCTAGCAGATAGTGAGATGTTTGCTGTATGTGATAACAAATGTTGTAGCCTAAAACACACATGACATCACTTAAAGCACCTTAAGTTCAGCAATTATTTAAAAAGTAGGAGAATCACAACTCGTTCTTCAGATAAAACAAAACTACATTGCAACACACAGACATTATACATTTATAATAATGGAGAATATAAATTGTTATCTGATGATGTTACTGGATTAAAAAGTATCAAAGTCAGTAGGATTCATCCTCTGAGGAACATGAACGTCTGAACCAACGATCCACAGAGACACTCTGCTATTGTGTCTAAAAAGGACAGAGAAGAAGAGACAGTCATGTTAATATGAACATTAGAGAAACATCATGGAGCTGGAATATGAAACTGGTTAATAATTTGGACTGGTTCACTTCAGCAGACGCTCTCAGCAGCAGACACGTTTTTGTATCACTCAGTTTCACTGTGGGAGTCGGAGGATACTGGATGTTTGGCTCTGGAACTAAACTGATTGTAACAGGTAAGAATTAATATTTAATGTCCTTCAGTTATTTTAATGAACAGATGAAAATGTGTTTTAATGAGTTTCTGCTGCTTCAGGCTTCACATGTTGGTTGTTTCATCATTAGAAGAGAATTCTTGCAGCCGTGCAGCGATTGCATTAATATCTGAAGAACCTTTTAAGCAAGGTCTGACTTAAAAAGGGATCCAACGGTACTACCACTACGTTCAAATACTTCCAGTATTTTTGATTTGATGCTGTACATAAAGAAACATTTCCTCCTAAATAATCAGTTGTTGTTTTTTAAGGGATAAGATCGCATTGTAAGCAGCATTATATCCTCAGCGCCTTATAGTAAAATATAAAAATAGTTTTTAATGATTAACATAATCTGAAAATATTATTGTAATTGTGTATTATAGGTTAAAATGTTGTGAAATAACTGAGGGAGTAAAACTTTAATTATATTGTTTAGGATAATTAATAAAATAATTTAAAGGCAGTTGTATTTTATATGAAGGTACATTTGTTTTTTAATGGAAGATATATTTATACATGAAGACACACAGATACTGAATATATTACAATAATTATAAATCATGGATAATTATAGAATATGATAAATAACAACACAAACATGTTTTTATAGGTGTCCTTATTGATATAAATAGTATTTGATGATTAACATAATCTGAACATATTATTGTAATTGTGTATTAACGGTAAAAATTGTTGTTAAAAAACTGTGAAATTACTGATATAATGATTTGTTTCTTAAGCAATTAGAGTAAAATAGAAGATGTTAAATATGTTAAATGGTATATACAGTATGGATCTTATTATATCAAGGAAAATAACAATTGTATTTTATATAAAGATGAAAGTTTTGTTTATTATACTATACATATTAACTCTAATACAACAGAACAATTCTTTGGGCAAAGGTACATTTTGTTTTCCATTATTTTTATTATTATTATTGTTATTATATGTTAATTTCTTCTTAAGGGATTAAGATAAGAAGTTCTTTTGTTATGTAGCAGATTTTTTACATTTCAAATATAACAAACATCATTTAGAGTTCAACTTTAATGATAGGTAAACTGTTCAAATATATATAAATATATATGTATATATATATTTGATCTTTATTTGAATTATTAACACATAATGGACAGATGAATTAAGATTACTTCTTTTTTTAAACTATCAAACTTACCGGCCGTTGTTTCTATCTGTAATTAGTTTGAACACATTAAAATAATTGCCCAATGTGGAGTTTTTTTGTTGTTGCTCCGGGTCATTTTATTGTAGTTGTGCATGAATGTTAACATTGCTGTCAATATACATAACACTTTTTTTAATAAATTGTGTACTTTAATATATATTAACATGTTATATAGATTGTAATAATTAAAAATTGCTTAAGCATTAAATGTGACATAATGTTATTTATTATAATATAGAAAGAACTTGTCTATTCCATAAAGGAAAATGTCATCACAATATTAAATGAGTAATAATAATTTTGGTAAATTGACGTTGTACATTGACTAAATGAATTGCCATATCCATAATTGTCTTTATTCCCATATAACCGTGCTGCGTGAGCTGGTCGGTGTGGTTCATATGAAGGTGATACAGTAGATGTAGGGAACTCTGGGCTGTATTGATGAGGACTTTAGGGATCAGAGTCCATGTAGTTTCCAGGATCAGACTGAATGGCGTGCTGGGAGCTGCTGTTGACTGTGTGAATGTGTGTCTGTGCTGCTTGTTGCTGCTGTCTAACTTCAGATGAGCCGGTAGTGAAGCCCGTGGTGAGCGTGTACCCAGCAGCACCCAGAGCCCCCCTGGAGGGGAAGAGCTCCCTGCTGTGTCTGGCCTCAGCCATGTTTCCTCCTCTGGTCCAGTTCTCCTGGAAAAGACGAAGGGAGGATGGTCCTCTGGAGGACTTGCCCCCTGCTGAGGGAGAGCAGCTGGAGATCAGAGAGGCGGGACGCACCGCCGCCATCTTGCTGATCCATCAGCAAGAGAACAGCACGTATAAATACCGCTGCTACGTCCACCATGAGGGGGGGACAGTGGAGGCCCACACAGAACAAGGTAATGAAGGCTCGGTGACTGTGTGTGGAGAGGACTGACTTTTCCCACTGCAAACAGTGTTTTCTCTAGATTTGTGGAAGGGTTCGGTGCATGTATTTGGCTGAAGATTTATGGAAAATTAATGATTTTCAATAACACAAACTATGCAATTTCATACCATTTCGGACCATAATTATCATATTTGTGTCTAAAACACTGGAAAAGCTAGTGCAGAAAATAAATAAATAAAACTCAAAACACTTAAAGACAAAACTTGCTAAACCAACTACAATCATTAGATGTGAGAAAAGTCTTTGAGTCAGTTTTCAAGCTCATATTTATTTGGTGCTGCAATGCCTTGAATGCAAGACCTTAAAGCCTTATAATAAACCCTGAACTCCACACGGTTCACTGCTTTTCTGTTTCAGAGGTTTCTACTCTTCCTCCATCTCCTCCATCAACTCCATCTCCTCCATCAACTCGATCTCCTCCAGCAGCTTCTGTCCCGTCTCAGTACCAAGTGAAGTTGTTCTGTCTGCTGTACACACAGCTGATAGTGAAGAGTCTGGTGTACTGCTGTGGACTCTCCCTGCTGATGATCCTCAGAAACAAGAGACCGTCCACCATCTGCAAATGTGCCAACTGATTTCTGTTCATCAATTCATCTTGTTTATACTTTGATCAGAATTCACGAATATCAATTTTTCAATATCATTTGTTTTTTTGCTTGCAGTGGGAATTATGTCAAAAGGATATTTGACAGACTTGTAGATCTCCAAATTTGTCGTTCTAAGTCACTGCTGAAATCATCGTCGCCTTTACTGCCGTGACGTGTCATGTTGTGTTTGCTCTTTTTTGTGCATTCCAGAGATTTGCTTCTTGTAAAGTTAAATTAATTAGTCTTCACGCACCAACTGAACAATTGAGAGTTGTAGAGGCCGCTGTGAGTGTGAAACAAAACAGGGAGAGACCAAAAGTGTCTCCTGTGTACATAAAACAAGGCAACAAGCAGACAGATCATCACCACACGTGGAAGAATGTCTGCTTTGCTTGCACTGGAGGGAAATACAAGATTATTCTGTCAAAGTGCTGGCTCCAAAGTACGTTCTTGAAAGTGACCGGTCATAAGAGGGCCAGTGACACCCTTAGTGTCTCCCCCGAGCTGTCAAAGCTCAGTTTAATCAGCACAGCAGAAATCCACTTTGAAAGCATAGTGACCAGTGAGAGTGGCGTGTCTTTCCCTCCAGCGCTCACAAAGCAGACACTCTCACTCATGTGGAGGCTGCTCCGTATACTTGCTGCTTGGTTTTATCCACACAGGAGACATTCTTCACCTGTCCTTGTTTTGTTTCTTGCTCGCAGCGGCAATTATGTCAAAAGGATATTTAACAGAACAATGAATTTGGAGACCTACAAGTCTAAGTCACTGCTGAAATCATCGTAGCCTCTACTGCCATGATGGGCCATGTTGGGTTTTCTCTTTTTTGTGCATTTGCTTCTTGTAAAGTTACAATAAGAGGCAGAAATATGCTTGTAGAATGTACTGGACTAATGTTAAAAACTATTGCAAAGGCCGTTTGAATAAAGGTTGTGAAATATGAGCTTAATTGGTCCCTTTTTTACAGTAGGTCGAGGTTTTCCCACCAGATCCATTTTGGAAGAAACCATCAGGTATTTAAATCATTAAATTCGGTAAAAAGCAGCTTTGTAAAGCAGGTCTGGTGTTTGTCATTGGAGATCGATTGACAAACATGTTTTTATTTTTTAAATGAGTTTATTAATTGATGTTCAATCATACTAAGTAAAACAGCATTAATAACAACATAACAGTGAAATCATCTTGTTTACATGCTGGATATTTAAAGAATATAGTCTAATGTGTTGTTTCAATATAACAACATGCTTGTCAGGAGCTGTGCAGTGCCCAGCAGTGGTGATGATTGGATGTAATAGACATAACATGACTGGTCCCCGGGATGGACAGGAAGTCAGGTGTAGTCCCCAGGGGGGAACAAAATTCAGATTCATAATTTATATAAGAGTGTTTGATGTTTAAAGTCTATGTGTGTGTTTGTTTGTATGTGTGTTGCTGCGCCGAGGACTAAAATAAAGCAGAGAGCTCCCTTTTCATTTCTTTCACAATTTGCAGTGTCTGAGTGCCACGCAAATGCCCGGTTGCCAGGATACGCCAGTAAACCTGGCAGGCAAGGAGATGCGAGGGCCTTTCTGAGCTTGCAGCTTTAATTATTATTACTGTTAATACTATCTGCTCACAATAACTACCAGCAACAAGTGTTTGTAATTAATCTTGTTAATGAAGTTATTCTTGTTAAATCCAGAAAGCTATCCTGTTTTACATGGAAATTTTTTTCATAGGACAGATGAAAACATGAAAGGAGAGGGGGGGGGCAGCAAAAGGCAGCAGGTCAGAGTCGAACCTGCGGCTGCTGCGTCGAGGAGTAAACCTATATAGATGGGCGCCCACTCTACCAACTGAGCTAAACCATATTTTAAAATCTATTTCTTTACACAGGGCTTTGTTCAGTTATCATTCAGAGTCAGACTCATACAACATTGTATGTCTGCAAATAAGAACATATTTAATAAGAAGATGCTTTATTTGCATTGCAGACATTAACCACTGAGACATAAAACTCATGTGTGTTGTCGTGTTTGTACGAGGACTCTCATCAAATCCAAGTAGAAACTGTAAAGTTCACCTTTGAATGCTAAAATCTCCATGAATAAAGTCCATGGCCGTGACCTCCGTGGGGGTCATCATTGTTGCTGTCTGGGCTCAGTTACACTGTGTTTGGGTGGAGGGCTCAGTGGGAAAAAGGCTTCCAGACAAGCAGAGAAAAGCCCCCCCGCTGCAGAGAGGAAGAGGAGTTCCTGAGTGTTTCCAGCAGCAGCAGATATGAATCTGTTCTCTGTGGTTATTAGAAATCATAAAACCTGTTGACAGCGAGTCCCCACTTCCTTTCCTGCAGCAGACGGGCTGTGTGGGTTTCTGCTCTGCAGCCTTTCTCACATCAACAACACAACGACAGTTACCTTATTTGACATGAATCTGACATGAGTCTATGAATTTCCATAATTTTTCTACATACTATGACTTTTTCCATAATATTTTGACTTTTTAAAAATATTTTTACAACATGCTATACTATGATTTTTTTTGACATTCTATGACTTCTTTCACATTTTTTCTACATGCTATACTATAATTTTTTTCAAATATTTTCGACATACTATGACTTATTTTTAAATATTAATTTGACATGCTGTCATGACTCGGGGAATCTGAGGAACCAGAAGCAGAGAGCAGGTTAGATCATAAATAATTGTTACCTAAAACTCAGATTAATAAAACAGTGGGTATTATTAATCATAATGTGTAGTAATACATCATTATTATACATACACATCAACGTGTAAGAAGATGACCGCAGTATTTTCCAAAAATAAGCGTTACATCTGTCATCATTGATCAGAGCGACAGGACACAAACCACAGAGACAAACAAGTCATCTTGTTGTTTCCCCCCCTCAAAAACACATCTGCACCTCTAAAGCAGAACTAGAGCGTCCATGTTAGCATGCTAACATGTTAAGATGTTATCATGTTATCATGTGTTTTGGTAGATTTAGAAGAAGTTAGTAAAGTGTAGTAAAATAAATGTTTTCTTTCCACTAATCAGAAAGAAGACATGTTAACACATTTTAGATTTTCTTCATGTCATTTTGAATACATTTGCCATATTTCTCTTATTTTATTTTGTTGTATTAACTATCCATTAGTCTGTGTGAGCTACCTATGTTAACACTTAGCCCCTGTGTTATGTTTCCCAGATTAGTTTTGGGGCTCTTTCTGTTGTGGTTTGTGTCCTCGTCTCTGCATTCGGGTCCTCACTCCACCTCAATGTCCCACTTTCCTTGAAGTCCTCACCATGTACCTGTGTGTTCCTCTCTGTATGCGTGTCTACTGCTGTCTGTGTTGTATTTTAAATTGTATTTCATGTCATTGACACAGTATATCTGTGTATCTAGCCCTCTAGCCCTCCCTTTCTCTAAGGGGCGGAGCCACGTGTCAGGCCACCATTGTAAATAAGAACCTGTTCTTAATAATAAAAAATATAAAAAATATTTTGTTTGCTACTTATTTGAGTTTGTTATGTTTCTTTTCTTTCCTGTGTGTGTCATGAAATGTTTCAATATTTTCTGAATTATTGTTGTTTTGGACCCCAGGAAGACGCCGGTTGTCTAGGCGACAGCTAATGTGGATCCTTATAATAAAAATTAAAATGATCCTCACGTCTGTGCTCCTCCTGTTGTTAGTTTGACGCTGCTGTCCTCTGGAGGCTACAGAGACTCACTGCTCCAAACTACATCTCTTATGTTTCTTTATTTCTGTTTTCTAGTCTCTTTTTCTTATTTCTTGTATGCAGTGTTGCAGAAAGTATTCTTATCCATTACTGCAGTAAAAGTATTTTAAAAATACACTGTTACAGTAAAAGTCCTGCATTGAAAATGTTTCTTCAGTGAAAGTCTCAGTGTAAGAGTAAAGTTAGTCAGCTAATGGTTCATTTGGAGCCTCACTAGTTAAGGTCCTACAACCATTTTTAACATTCAAGTGACCTCATTGCAACCCAAATATTCTACTAACCCAGTTTGTCCTGAAAAAAATGATGTTCATATCTTGACTGTAGACAACAGGGTTGATGTTTTATTGGATTTTATATAAAATAAATCCAGACGGACAATGAACTGTAAAAATGGCCTCAGGGCTCAGAGGGTTAACTAGATTATTACATTATATTACTATTATTATGACTACATGTCATTTAGCTGGCGCTTTTATCCAAAGAGACTAACTATTGCTATATACAGTGGGGTTCGAAAGTTTGGGCACCCTAGGTAAAAATGTGTATTAATGTGCATAAAGAAGCCAAGAAAAGATGGAAAAATCTCCAAAAGGCATCAAATGACAGATTAGACATTCGTATAATATGTCACAAAAAGTTAGATTTCATTTCCATCATTTACACTTTCAAAATTTATTGATTCCACACTTTTTATTGAAGCAGGGAACTAGCAAATAGCAAGGATAACATTTAGTGTGTGAAATCCCTGTTTTAGGGTCACTTCTATCAGACTCAGTTTCTTTTCTCTTTGATGTTGAGGGTACTGGTCCTGTTAAAATAAGAAGGCACTGTGTGGTGGTTGGGGTCCAGCTGGCCTTGAGTTTATGTTTTGTTTGTTATTTTTCTGCATTTTCTGTGGTCCTGCCTTGTCCTCTGTTTGTTTGGTTTCTCCCTCTCTCCTGTCTGAAGCCAGCTGACTACACACACCTGCCCACCTGCCAGTCATCACCTACTCCCGTTGCCACACCTGCCCGTCATCATCATCACCCACAGTATATCTACCCCGGCTCTGCATCCACTCTACACCTGATCGTTGCTCCAGTCACACTGGTGAACTTGGTCAGCAAAACTAACGAGTGTGGTTCTAGTGTTATCTCCTCGGGCTTGATGTGCTTACCTTTCTGTTTTCCCGAGTTCCAATTAGCCTCACGTCCCGAGCTTTCCCCTACCCTCCACTTAAATATTTGACCAGCATTTGGCTGGTGGATGGTGCTAACTTTGTACCCTGGTTGGAAAAGGTGAAAACAGTTAAATGGGGAACTTACCTGATGACCTAGAGCTGAAAGATGACACCTGTGCCTCTGTCTCTGAGAGATCGCTTTCCACAGCCTCTGGTACTTCCTCTAAAAAGCAGAGATAACAAAACACAAATACCTTCAGGATAGATCTGGATTTGGTCCAGGCTCATCCCCTTGAAGTCTGACAGTCGGCCTGTTCAAGGGCAATCAGCACTTCGCTGACTTTAGCCAACTGTGTTGTTCCTTCGGGTAGTCTATAGTACTGCCTAGGGACCCGAATGTCATGGCCAAGAAAATTTGCAAGTATGTCCATCTCATTATCTTTCAGGTTAAGCACAGTGGACAGTGTGGAAATGTGCTTTGTCAACTTGGTTGAGGACAGAGTTTCAGGATGCTTAGCCCCACATTCCCTTGCAATCAGTCTGATTGCATCCGATCCCCTCAAGTGAGTAACTGCTTCAGGTCTTGAGAAGAAAAAGGGATTTTCATCAGGCACTCCACAAGCCCGCCGATGTGCAACCAAGACTTCATTGAGGAGAGCATGTCTGGTGTTAAAAGGATGCGAACTTTCCTGTTTTGTTTTCCTCTTATTTCAATGCGTTGAAAATGCTGCCAAAGCTTTTGCTCTAACTCTGACAATCTTAGAGCCAAATCTGAATGAACTCCGGAAATGTCTTTTAGGGTGAATGCAGATATGGCTTTTGGTCTGGACCGAGTCCAGGTGTCTTTATTATGTTGATAATAATATTGGAGGGAAAGTGAAACCCAAAAGTATTGTCTTGATACTGTCATGCATAAGACCTATTTTTCTGTCCTGGACTCGGTCTTGACTCCGACCCGAACCATTTTGGACTCGGTCTTGTCTTGGACTCGAACCTCTTTGGACTCGGTCTTGACTTGGACTTGACTAGTCCTGGTTTTGGACTTGTCTTGGACTTGACAAAGGTGGTCTTGACTACAGCCCTGTCACAAAGAGTCAAACTGGCCAGCTTGGACCAGTTTTTCTAATTTGGATCATTCTTAAGGCTGTTTTGGTATTCTGGTCCACACTTATCAACATGCATGTGCATGTTCTTTACATCCTCGGTGAAAGGGAGGAGCTGAGGAGTGTTCCACCTCCCCTCTTTAAGAGTTAGTACGGCACGTGACACACACACACACCACATTTTTTCTCATGAATACTTCAGCTCCTCTCCAGATTCTTAAGAAATTCCTCATTGTCAGACTCTGCCATCTGTGCTTCACACTGAAGTATATCTGCAATCTTCCAGAGACTATGACCCAGTTTTAAGGCCAAGGACGGAGTTTTGTAGCTGTTTCTGTGTTCATCAAAGCCAGCCTCCTCCCGTACTGCTTCAACCACAGAGTTTAAGTTGGAAGGTACATAGAAGTCCTCCATTTGTATCAGTCTGCCAGCATTCAGTGCCTGCGGAACAAGTCTTCCTATTTCTCACATTTTTGTCTGATGTACTCATGTTTGGTGTTGTCAAGTCCATGCTTTGCACACAAATGTTCTCCTATTCCAAATGTTTTTCTCCTCTTTGATGATGTTTGTGACTTCATCTTGTTGCATTGCATTTCTCAGCTCCTAAACCTGTTTGCTAACACCATCTGGGACGGGCTGTGTAAAGACACAGAGTGATTGGATCCGACTTTGGCCTGGTTTTGTTGTGCTACATTTTTGTAAAAGCTTGCACCTGGACATGTGCCTCCATAAGGATTTTCTTTTAAGCAAAGCTTCACAGTTAATGCAGTACATGTAGTCACTTGGATTCACTAGTTTATCAGTTTATTGACTTGGAATTAATGTCCCACTACCAGCTTTCAGTACCTCATTATTATGAGCACAGTTTCCTTTATTTCAAATTCGGTCAACATGTTTGATTGCCTTTGCTACAGCTGATTGATTGCTGTGTTTCCGGACTAAATGCCTTGCCATTTAATGGCACTGTATGGGACAGTACAGACGATGATGCTTCTTACTGTAAACTCTGCCACCATCTTTTCTATTTTGCAGCTTCATTACTGACACATTTTCCAGGCTTGTCTGAGTTTTCACTTCCTGATCTCTTATCTATATCAGAAATGCTTCTGCCAGTGGCAGACTCCCAATCCAGGGAGACATTAAGGCTGAATCCCATTTCTCTATCCCATTTCTCTATCTTACTACTATTAAATACACATTATTTGTTCCAATCAAGTCTGGTCTCCCAAAGGCTGGGGCAGAAATGACCTTTCCTGGGGGAACAATGAGCTGCCTCATGTATGCTAAATGATAGATATGACCTAATCCGTTCTTTAGAGTAAAGTTTATCTTAACAGAGTTGATCCGAACAGCAAGGGGGGCCCACTATTAAGACCAGTGTGAAGAAATAAAAAAGTAAATATCAACATACAAAGACCTACTGCACCGTGGTGTACAGTGGCTGGATAGATAAGTATACTTATCTATTGTTAGAATTAACTAACAATGTGTTCTTTGAATCTCTGGAGGAGTGAGGCTAGAAGTCCAATGAAGATTTAAAGAAAGGTTTAATGAAAATGATATGACTGAGACAATAAAACACAAAACGTAACACTGCAGCTGCTGAATATTTCTAAATGACAAACATTTATTCCCTAGAGTTGAGGGTGGTTCCTCAAGTGAAAACTCTTCTTTTGGTTTTGGTCAAATGTCTTCAAAAGAAAGGTGTTATCCTATCAAGGATCCTACCAAGGCGCTGTCACTTATTTAACTACCTGAATACGCATTCATTGTTCCAATCAAGACTGGCCCAGCAATGACCTTTCCTATGGGAACAATGAGCTGCTAAATCATAGATATGACCTATTCAAGTCTTTATCAAGAGTAAAGCTCAACTTAAGAGACAGGGGGGGGGGGGGTCAATCTGCCAGCTCAGTAATGTCTCCCTGGGCAAGAGTTCAAAAGGGGCGGAGAACCTTGGACTGAATACCGTAGATAACAGTGGACAGTACCCGGGATGGGAGGGAGAGGGGGATTCCTCCAGGGTATCGACTTCTCCCATTGGACGGATCATCGTGTGCCAAGATGCTGGGAACCAGCCCGTCCACCAAGTCTAAACTGCCTCCCACCTTGGTATTAACCTATTACAATAGCCTGCACATTTTGTATATATTGGACTGTGACTCTTGACTTCCATTCTTTTTGAGGCGAGACAATAGACAGAGTAGCAGCGGCCGGCAGACTTACTGTGGATGCTCAAGCCGAAAAGATCCTTGTACTCAAGTTGTATTATTATTCCAGCTCAATCTTTTCATTTCAGCTTAAATGAGAGATTGTTCTGTGTCCTGACTGAGCAGTTGGACCGCGTCACCAGCCAGTGTTTTGCACCAGATGTCCCTGGGAGAGCCAGAGTAGTGGCTGAAGGTAGAACAGGGTGAGCATTTGGGTTGTTGTGATGGCCAGGTGGAGCATGTGGTGCAGCCCAGTGACGAGGCCCCGGCTCTGGATGGGACAGCTGACAACAGTAGGTGTGCGCTGCAGCAGCAGCATGCCGGTGGTCAAACAGGCGTACTCAGACAGCAGCAGCATGGTCAGACCTTTCACTGAGATTCCTGGACTGTGGAAGAATGGGGTGGCCAACTTGTACAAGTTCTGGAAACTGGATGGCTTCAGAAACGTTCACCGCATCATGTTGCAGAACTTCAACACTTTTGGTCCCATTTACAGGTACAGAAGGCAAATCAGTTTGCATGGCACTAATCATCTACTGTCTATCTTACAGGAACATACGTAGACAAAACAAATGACTTTGAATGATGTTCTAATCCAAATATTACAAATATTTGTGACCAACAAGCCGCAAGGCCATGTCATCTGGAAACAAGCGGCTGACATGACATTTACACCCTTTTTTTTTCCTTTTGTTTGTCAGAGAAAAAATAGGTTGTTATGAAA
Organism: Etheostoma nigrum; assembly: GCA_029931835.1. NCBI lineage: Eukaryota > Metazoa > Chordata > Actinopteri > Perciformes > Percidae > Etheostoma > Etheostoma nigrum. The sequence goes on from JAQOOF010000302.1 coordinate 32,974, forward strand.
GCGTGAACATCATCAATCCTGAAGATGCTGCTGTCCTGTTCAAAGCGGAGGGTCATTATCCTAAAAGGATGAGAGTTGAAGCCTGGACATCTTACAGAGACTACAGGAATCGCAGCTATGGAGTTTTACTAAAGTATGTGCTGTTGTTATCCCCTACCTGTTTAAATTTGGGTTTATCAATATTTTGACACTCATGGAAGCAAGGGTTTTACTTAGTCGCCTAGCTAGTTTAATTTAAAATCCAATCTTCCCACAGGGATGGAGAAGACTGGAGATCAAACCGTGTGATTCTCAACAAGGAGGTGATTTCCCCGAAGATGCTGGGAAACTTTGTGCCTTTGCTGGACGAAGTGGGCCAGGATTTTGTGGCCAGAGTTCACAAAAAGATAAAGCAAAGTGGCCAGAAACAATGGACCACTGACCTCTCTCAAGAACTCTTTAAATATGCACTAGAGTGTAAGACTGACTTTTAACTCTTTTGATATCCAAGTGTGATTTATTTCACTCACTGTGTAGGCCTGTGTCCTGTTATCTGTCTCATATTTGCTCTGTCCTGCACAGCGGTGAGCTCGGTGCTGTATGGGGAGCGTCTGGGTTTGATGCTGGACTACATCAACCCTGAAGCTCAACATTTCATTGACTGCATCGCCCTCATGTTCAAGACTACCTCACCCATGCTGTACATACCTCCTGCTGTCTTGAGGCTGATTGGAGCGAAGGTGTGGCGGGACCATGTGGAGGCTTGGGATAGCATATTCAGCCATGGTAGGAATCAGAGAACAACCAGGATGAACATTTTAAGTCCTGTTTGGTTTTGATTGGCACCATGAGGTTCTCAGTTCTGTTTTTTGAAATTCTATTTTTAAGTTTGCACTGTAGATGTTGCAGTGTCTTATTTCATTTATATTCTTTTGGTGCATCAGCGGACCGCTGCATCCACAACATCTACAGGAAGAAACATCAGGAAGCCGGCACTCCAAAGACATACCCAGGAGTCCTGGCTAGCCTGCTCGTGCTGGACAAGCTGTCCATTGAAGACATCAAGGCCAGCATCACTGAGCTAATGGCTGGAGGAGTAGATACGGTAAGAAAAAAAGAAGAAGCAAATCATTATTAAAAAATCCTTTATTATTCAAAATTAGGCTTTTCTGTCTTTCTGCTTATTTCAGTTTTTGTGTTTCAGACGTCTATCACACTGCTGTGGACATTGTATGAACTAGCTAGGCACCCCACCCTCCAGGAGGAGCTGAGGGCGGAGGTGGCTATAGCTCGGGCTGAAAGCCAGGGAGACATGCTGGAGATGCTGAAGCGGATTCCATTGGTCAAAGGAGCTTTAAAGGAAACACTGAGGTAAAAAAAAGAAAATGGTGGTGCTATATATATAATTCATTATTGATGCTATAAAGATGTTAATTGTTTAGGAAATGGTTTACCTCTTTCAGATTTGTAATAAAGTATTATTAACACTAGTTGTTCTGAAAATTACCTTTTGAGGTTTACCAAATTGTCAACTACTTGCATTATTGTTCTTAACCCTCACCTCTGATTCATAATTCAATCATTTAATAACCAGAAAACAGAAACTTACCAGTTATTGCAGCTAAAATCTAACAAGTTAGCGGTGCTGGAGGTCTCTTCGGGGTCTTTCTAGCCTCTATAGGGGATTTTCTATCCAGCCTGGAACTTGGGCCTTTTTCGGGGATGTTGAGCATTAAATCCAAACTGTTATATCCAAGATTTATCCACTTGATTATAATCCATAATTTATCACGTTTTGGCTCATTTCTGCTGCTAGCTTTGTGCTCCGTGTATTCTGTAGCTCTCCCATGAATCATTGCGAGTTTATTTATGGAAATGAAGGCACACTAAATGCCTTATATGGGCGAAAGCAAGAGCAAAGAGTAAAGAGTTGGAAAAGATAGTAATCCTCCAAGTCAAACTAGTCTAATGTGATCAAAGATATTATATAGCGGACAAGAGAGATATCTACCATTTTACAGAGGAGAATGGCGTCTTTGGTTTGAGATTTGGCATATATTATATATTATATATTATATATTATGTTTGGGCCTTTATGGAAGAAATGTAAATACTTTGTGCTTTATATGAGTTATAATAGTTATAATAATTATGTTTATTTTTTGCATATTGGAGAACTGTTTTAGACAACACAAATGCTTGTGTAGCATTGCTGTGGGTGTAATATCAATACATATGTCATAATTATGTTGATTATTGGCATAAGTAAATGTCATGAGGGCAAAAGTGTCTGGACTTTCTTTGAAAAAATGTCTGTATTTTGTCATCTGTATAAGTTATAATGATTATTTCTTCCCAGTGTGACTCCCAGGACATATGAGAAGTGTTTTAGAGAGGAGATTGGCTCAGCTTGTCCTGCTCTGTGTGTGATATCAATACATATCTGGAAGATTCATGTTCCCTTTTATTTATTTATTTATTTATTAACCATTTTTAACATTCAAGTGACCTCACTGCAGCACAAATATTCTAATAACCCAGTTTATCCTGAAAGAATAATGTTCATATCTTGACTGTACCAGGGTTGATGTTTTACAAGCTTTTTTAGAGACAATGAACTATCAAAATGACCTCTGATGGTTAATATAGATTTTTCCCTTTGATCCTTCAGGTTACGCCCGGTTGCAGTGAGCTTGCAAAGATACATAGCAGAAGATATCGTTATTCAAAACTACCACATTCCAGCTGGGGCAAGATGCAGTTAAAAATATAAATCACCATGGTTTTGTATTTAAGCACTGTTGTAGAAATCCTTGTTTTTATGTGTTTGTGTTTAGACTCTGGTCCAGTTAGGACTGCATGCAATGGGCAGAGACCCTAAAGTGTTTTCCCATCCGGAGCAGTATCAGCCCTCCCGCTGGCTGAAGACGGAGACACACTACTTCAAGAGCCTGGGCTTCGGCTTCGGCCCCCGTCAGTGTTTAGGACGCAGAATAGCTGAGACAGAGATGCAAATCTTCCTGATCCACGTAAGATATCCAGAGAATAAAAAGGGGTTTTCACTGTATCCTGATGCTCACTTACACAGCATATTAACTCTGCATTCACTAGCATGGACCACGCCACAACCATGTGTTAGTTAGAGATTTAATGAACATTATGAATGTGCAGATAGATGAATTGATGTGGATGTGGTCTGATGGCTGGTCTGGGAGGATGTGTGATGACCGGGTGGAGGAGACTCAGAGTGGGGGTTCAGTCTCAGAAGCAGTTTTAACCCCAGACGGTACCTAGATGAGACATGAGAGAGATGTGCAGCAGGAAGGAAAGAGGGGTAAGATGGATGGATGAGAGGGAAAGGGAAGGAGGGTCAAGCAATCAGAGACAGGAGCCTGGCTGCAGCACGGTAGATGTAGGTCTGTCTGGTGATTAGAGGTGTGGTTTAGGCGTGGCCCTGCTCCCGAACCTAAGGTAACAAATTAACTTCATCTATCTTCTGTCTTTGCAGATGCTTGAGAACTTCAGAGTGGAGGAACAGCACCATGTGGAAGTGCAGAGTACCTTTGAGCTCCTTCTCGTACCAGAGAAACCTATCATATTGACAGTGAAACCTCTACATACTAGTCGGTAACACAGTATTTGAAAGAAAATTTGTGGTGCATGATAAGCCAAGCTCCTTTCTATAGGCCTTCATCACAGTTTATTGTGAAGGGCTTCACAAAGCACCACAATATAAACACAAAATAATAAATATTTATATACACAGTACACATTTCCATCACTCTTCATATTACTCACTATGTAATATATATACTGTGTATATATGTACTCTGAAATGAACACATGCTTTATTCAACGTGCGTATGGTAAAAGTGTTGCATGAAATATCTACCTGGATGAATAAAACGATGCAACTGATTTAAAATGTCTTGTAATATATCATTTTAATACATATTTTAATGTCAAAATATAGTCATTGGAGAAAATATCTTACTTGGAACATTAAATCAAAGAAAACTGTGTGAGTGTTTGGTCTTGGTCAACAGTTCAGTAGTTCATTTGCCTGCTTTGCTGATACAATGACTCTGATACAGACGTCTGAAATGACTCATAGTACAGTA
>JAQOOF010000303.1:0-2500 GCA_029931835.1 Etheostoma nigrum
ACTGTATCTGAAGTCTCTTTATATAGACCTTAGTGGTCCCTAATACTGTATCTGAAGTCTCTTTATATAGACCTTAGTGGTCCCCAAATACTGTATCTGAAGTCTCTATATATAGACCTTAGTGGTCCCTAAAACTGTATCTGAAGTCTCTTTATATAGACCTTAGTGGTCCCTAATACTGTATCTGAAGTCTCTTTATGTAGACCTTAGTGGTCCCTAATACTGTATCTGAAGTCTCTTTATATAGACCTTAGTGGTCCCCAAATACTGTATCTGAAGTCTCTTTATATAGACCTTAGTGGTCCCCTAATACTGTATCTGAAGTCTCTTTATATAGACCTTAGTGGTCCCTAATACTGTATCTGAAGTCTCTTTATATAGACCTTAGTGGTCCCTAATACTGTATCTGAAGTCTCTTTATATAGACCTTAGTGGTCCATAATACTGTATCTGAAGTCTCTTTATGTAGACCTTAGTGGTCCCTAATACTGTATCTGAAGTCTCTTTATATAGACCTTAGTGGTCCCTAATACTGTATCTGAAGTCTCTTTATATAGACCTTAGTGGTCCCTAATACTGTATCTGAAGTCTCTTTATATAGACCTTAGTGGTCCATAATACTGTATCTGAAGTCTCTTTATATAGACCTTAGTGGTCCCCTAATACTGTATCTGAAGTCTCTTTTATATAGACCTTAGTGGTCCCCTAATACTGTATCTGAAGTCTCTTTTATATAGACCTTAGTGGTCCCCTAATACTGTATCTGAAGTCTCTTTTATATAGACCTTAGTGGTCCCCTAATACTGTATCTGAAGTCTCTTTATATAGACCTTAGTGGTCCCTAATACTGTATCTGAAGTCTCTTTTATATAGACCTTAGTGGTCCCCTAATACTGTATCTGAAGTCTCTTTATATAGACCTTAGTGGTCCCTAATACTGTATCTGAAGTCTCTTTTATATAGACCTTAGTGGTCCCCTAATACTGTATCTGAAGTCTCTTTATATAGACCTTAGTGGTCCCTAATACTGTATCTGAAGTCTCTTTATATAGACCTTAGTGGTCCCTAATACTGGATCTGAAGTCTCTTTATATAGACCTTAGTGGTCCCTAATACTGTATCTGAAGTCTCTTTATATAGACCTTAGTGGTCCCTAATACTGTATCTGAAGTCTCTTTATATAGACCTTAGTGGTCCCTAATACTGTATTTGAAGTCTCTTTATATAGACCTTAGTGGTCCCTAATACTGTATCTGAAGTCTCTTTATATAGACCTTAGTGGTCCCTAATACTGTATCTGAAGTCTCTTTATATAGACCTTAGTGGTCCCTAATACTGTATCTGAAGTCTCTTTTATATAGACCTTAGTGGTCCCTAACACTGTATCTGAAGTCTCTTTTATATAGACCTTAGTGGTCCCTAATACTGTATCTGAAGTCTCTTTTATATAGACCTTAGTGGTCCCTAATACTGTATCTGAAGTCTCTTTTATATAGACCTTAGTGGTCCCCTAATACTGTATCTGAAGTCTCTTTATATAGACCTTAGTGGTCCCTAATACTGTATCTGAAGTCTCTTTATATAGACCTTAGCGGTCCCTAATACTGTATCTGAAGTCTCTTTCTATAGACCTTAGTGGTCCCTAATACTGTATCTGAAGTCTCTTTATATAGACCTTAGTGGTCCCTAATACTGTATCTGAAGTCTCCTTATATAGACCTTAGTGGTCCCTAATACTGTATCTGAAGTCTCTTTATATAGACCTTAGTGGTCCCTAATACTGTATCTGAAGTCTCTTTTATATAGACCTTAGTGGTCCCCTAATACTGTATCTGAAGTCTCTTTATATAGACCTTAGTGGTCCCCAAATACTGTATCTGAAGTCTCTATATATAGACCTTAGTGGTCCCTAATACTGTATCTGAAGTCTCTTTTATATAGACCTTAGTGGTCCCTAATACTGTATCTGAAGTCTATTTATATAGACCTTAGTGGTCCCTAATACTGTATCTGAAGTCTCTTTATATAGACCTTAGTGGTCCCCAAATACTGTATCTGAAGTCTCTTTATATAGACCTTAGTGGTCCCTAATACTGTATCTGAAGTCTCTTTATATAGACCTTAGTGGTCCCTAATACTGTATCTGAAGTCTCTTTATGTAGACCTTAGTGGTCCCTAATACTGTATCTGAAGTCTCTTTATATAGACCTTAGTGGTCCCTAATACTGTATCTGAAGTCTCTTTATGTAGACCTTAGTGGTCCCTAATACTGTATCTGAAGTCTCTTTATATAGACCTTAGTGGTCCCTAATACTGTATCTGAAGTCTCTTTATATAGACCTTAGTGGTCCCCAAATACTGTATCTGAAGTCTCTTTATATAGACCTTAGTGGTCCCTAATACTGTATCTGAAGTCTCTTTATATAGACCTTAGTGGTCCCCAAATACTGTATCTGAAGTCTCTATATATAGACCTTAGTGGTCCCTAATACTGTATCTG
>JAQOOF010000303.1:12500-32500 GCA_029931835.1 Etheostoma nigrum
CACACTCACACACATCTACACACCTGCTCATCAGATACACACTCACACACATCTACACACTCACACACATCTACACACCTGCTCATCAGATACACACTCACACACATCTACACACTCACACACATCTACACACTCACACACATCTACACACTCACACACATCTACACACTCACACACATCTACACACCTGCTCATCAGTTACACACTCACACACATCTACACACTCACACACATCTACACACTCACACACATCTACACACTCATACATATTTACACACCTGCTCATTAGATACACACTCACACAGACATCTACACTCACACACATCTACACACCTGCTCATCAGATACACACTCACACACATCTACACACCTGCTCATCAGATACACACTCACACACATCTACACACTCACACACATCTACACACTCACACACATCTACACACCTGCTCATCACGTTTTTTCATCAGAATTGAAATGTTGTTGTTTGTCAGTTACAAGGCTGCTGTAACTTTGTTGTACTTTATCTATCGCTGACATCACTGGGTTGTTGTCTGTATGTAGACTTTGTTTTTTTACCATGAATGATTTTCTTTCTTGAACTTTATGCCGGCTGAATTGTTCCTAAATTTAATAAATGATCTACTGCTGAGACGCATGAATAATCACAACCCTCCTGCTGTCCTCGGGTCAAATCTGACCCTTTAATAAATGTCTATATCTGAAATATGAGTTTCTTTTTAACCAAATTACCATAACATGGATTGGATTCCTTCCAACGCTCTTTATAAATACAACTGATCTCTTTCATTCCTCTGATCTTAACTATTAGTCACAATAAATCATAATTTCTGCTTTTTTTAACTCTAATATTAGGTATAATTTTATATAAATGAGGGTTATTGACCATGAGAGTAAGGTGGAGTTAGTGAAAACTAAAAAAAAAAGTCTAAAAAGGGACGTAAATGTCAAATTTCAGCTTAATTTTCTATCTAATTCAACACTTCTTTTCTATGTTGGTTTCAGTTTTTCAAAGTCTCTTCCATTCAAACATCGAATATGGAAAGGAAGCGAGTGAGATGGACACAAATGAAGGTTTTGCTCAAAGGCCCGGCAGACGCCGGAATATTCTCCTGAATCGTCTCCCCGTGTGTCCCGCTGCAGTCTGCATTAACATCCCTCGACTAATGATCCCCAGCAGCAGTGTGAGTTGGTAATTAGGTGCTTTGTTGATTTGCTGTGTCTTGTTTGTGTGTTCGGTCTCGGGGGCTCGCTGTTGTTCTGTTTATGAGAGCTAAGTGTTTAATATGTAGTGATGTTAATATCTCTACTGCGTGTTGTCCTTGCAGACACTTTCCCCGATACACACAATTAACAAAGGTTGGATTTTACTGCATGCACACTGTTCCCGTTCCTGTCCGAAACCCTGACCCCGACTACTGAAAGGAATCTTGACCCTCGTGTTGTCCTCGAGTCAAATTGACGCATTTTTCCTATATCAATGTTATTTTTAATTCCCCAAAATAACATGGTTGATTCAAGTCACAAAAACATCGTAAAAGGGTGAAAAAAAGTAACAAAGACAGTTTTTTCATCACGAAAAAAATGGGCCTTTGAAATAAGCTGAAAATGTCAACATTAGAAATATCAAATATCTTTGTAAAGAACATGAAAAAAAGCACCCAAAACATTGAAAAAGTGACGAAAAAATGTCAGAAAAAGTAATAATAGTGTGGACAAAAAACTTTTCTTCATGGTTGACGGGAAGACAACACCAGGGCTGTAGTCAAGACCACCTTAGTCGAGTCCAAGACAAGTCCAAGACCAGGACTAGTCCAGTCCAAGACAAGACTGAGTCTAGAATCGTTTGAGTCCAAGACAAGACCGAGTCCAAAAAGGTTCGAGTCCAAGACAAGATCGAGTGCAAAAGGTTCGAGTCCAAGACAAGATCGAGTCCAAAAAGGTTCGAGTCCAAGACAAGATCGAGTGCAAAAGGTTCGAGTCCAAGACAAGATCGAGTCCAAAAAGGTTCGAGTCCAAGACAAGACCGAGTGCAAAAAGGTTCGAGTCCAAGACAAGATCGAGTCCAAAACGGTTCGAGTCCAAGACAAGACTGAGTGCAAAAAAGTTTGAGTCCAAGACAAGATCGAGTGCAAAAAGGTTCGAGTCCAAGACAAGACTGAGTGCAAAAAAGTTTGAGTCCAAGACAAGACCGAGTCCAGAATCGTTTGAGTCCAAGACAAGACCGAGTCCAAAAAGGTTCGAGTCCAAGACAAGACCGAGTGCAAAAAGGTTCGAGTCCAAGACAAGACCGAGTGCAAAAAGGTTCGAGTCCAAGACAAGACTGAGTGCAAAAAGGTTTGAGTCCAAGACAAGATCGAGTCCAAAAAGGTTAGAGTCCAAGACAAGACCGAGTCCAGAATCGTTTGAGTCCAAGACAAGATCGAGTCCAAAAAGGTTCGAGTCCGAGGACAGAAAAAAGGTCTTATGCATGACAGTATCAAGACAATCATTTTGGGTTTCACTTTCCCTCGGTCCAGACCAAAAGCCATATTGGACCAGTGGCAAGTCCGAGTCCAAATACTAGCGAGTCCGAGAGCACAGAAAAACGGTCTAGAGTCCGGACTTGAGCCCAAGACCGGACTCGAGTACTACAGCCCTGGACAACTCAAGGGTTAAATGTAATTTTCCCATTACAAAGACTTGGCAACACTTCATTGATATAACAGAAGCAGTAGATATCCCCTTGGCTCTCATCTTAACTCTTATATAATAACTATAACTATAGTGAGTATGGAGCAGCTGTGCACTCTGATTATTATCTAATCTGATATCTAGCCTACAGGACCTGCTGTGTCCGTGTATGTAAATGTTATTGTAAAACCATTCTTGTAGTATTTTATGGAATTTGTATGCAATATGTTAGCCTTCTTTAATATGGCTGGCAACAGCTGCTAACCCCCCCACACACACACACACACACACACACACACACACACACACACACACACACACACACACACACACACACACACCTTCCTCGGTTTTAAATTACAGCAACAACCGTTAATAACACAGAAAACTCAGTCCTCTCTACTCGTTTACTGCCTGTTTTTCTTTCTCTTGTTGTCCTCGAGTCAAATGTGAGTGACATTCAACACATTTCTATATCTGAAATTTGGGTTTCTTGCAATCAAATTGTCAAGAAAAAAAATAATGTGGATGCTTCCATACAATTCTATTTGCAAGTAATATAAATTATCAGTTCACTACTTTCCTTAAAGTTGGTTGTTTTAATTAAATGTATAGCATTTGAAAAAGAAAATGATAAAATAACGTTGAAAAAAGTGACAAATATGTCGGGAAATGCTTCAAAAATGTCAGAAAAAGTGGAAAGAACGACGAAAAAAAAAGTGGAGAGAACGACGAAAAAAAAAGTGGAGAGAAAAAACAAAAGCGACAAAACGTTTTCATTTAAAATTTTGACGCAAAAAACTTAAAATGAAGCCTAGTGCTTGTTCTCGGTGATTTATTGGGTTTCTGTAAATAAGTCCGGTCTAGACCTGCTCTTTATGGAAAGACCTGGGAGATAAATACCATCCCAGAGTCCGGTCTAGACCTGCTCTTTATGGAAAGACCTGGGAGATAAATAACATCCCAGAGTCTGGTCTAGACCTGCTCTTTATGGAAAGACCTGGGAGATAAATAACATCCCAGAGTCCGGTCTAGACCTGCTCTTTATGGAAAGACCTGGGAGATAAATAACATCCCAGAGTCTGGTCTAGACCTGCTCTTTATGAAAGACCTGGGAGATAAATAACATCCCAGAGTCCGGTCTAGACCTGCTCTTTATGAAAGACCTGGGAGATAAATACCATCCCAGAGTCCGGTCTAGACCTGCTCTTTATGGAAAGACCTGGGAGATAAATAACATCCTAGAGTCCGGTCTAGACCTGCTCTTTATGAAAGACCTGGGAGATGAATACCATCCCAGAGTCCGGTCTAGACCTGCTCTTTATGAAAGACCTGGGAGATAAATAACATCCCAGAGTCCGGTCTAGACCTGCTCTTTATGGAAAGACCTGGGAGATAAATAACATCCCAGAGTCTGGTCTAGACCTGCTCTTTATGGAAAGACCTGGGAGATAAATAACATCCCAGAGTCTGGTCTAGACCTGCTCTTTATGAAAGACCTGGGAGATAAATAACATCCCAGAGTCCGGTCTAGACCTGCTCTTTATGGAAAGACCTGGGAGATAAATAACATCCCAGAGTCCGGTCTAGACCTGCTCTTTATGAAAGACCTGGGAGATAAATAACATCCCAGAGTCCGGTCTAGACCTGCTCTTTATGGAAAGACCTGGGAGATAAATAACATCCCAGAGTCCGGTCTAGACCTGCTCTTTATGGAAAGACCTGGGAGATAAATAACATCCCAGAGTCCGGTCTAGACCTGCTCTTTATGGAAAGACCTGGGAGATAAATAACATCCCAGAGTCCGGTCTAGACCTGCTCTTTATGAAAGACCTGGGAGATAAATAACATCCCAGAGTCCGGTCTAGACCTGCTCTTTATGGAAAGACCTGGGAGATAAATAACATCCCAGAGTCCGGTCTAGACCTGCTCTTTATGAAAGACCTGGGAGATAAATAACATCCCAGAGTCCGGTCTAGACCTGCTCTTTATGAAAGACCTGGGAGATAAATAACATCCCAGAGTCCGGTCTAGACCTGCTCTTTATGGAAAGACCTGGGAGATAAATAACATCCCAGAGTCCGGTCTAGACCTGCTCTTTATGGAAAGACCTGGGAGATAAATAACATCCCAGAGTCCGGTCTAGACCTGCTCTTTATGGAAAGACCTGGGAGATAAATAACATCCCAGAGTCCGGTCTAGACCTGCTCTTTATGGAAAGACCTGGGAGATAAATAACATCCCAGAGTCCGGTCTAGACCTGCTCTTTATGGAAAGACCTGGGAGATAAATAACATCCCAGAGTCTGGTCTAGACCTGCTCTTTATGAAAGACCTGGGAGATAAATAACATCCCAGAGTCCGGTCTAGACCTGCTCTTTATGGAAAGACCTGGGAGATAAATAACATCCCAGAGTCCGGTCTAGACCTGCTCTTTATGGAAAGACCTGGGAGATAAATAACATCCCAGAGTCCGGTCTAGACCTGCTCTTTATGGAAAGACCTGGGAGATAAATAACATCCCAGAGTCCGGTCTAGACCTGCTCTTTATGGAAAGACCTGGGAGATAAATAACATCCCAGAGTCCGGTCTAGACCTGCTCTTTATGGAAAGACCTGGGAGATAAATAACATCCCAGAGTCTGGTCTAGACCTGCTCTTTATGGAAAGACCTGGGAGATAAATAACATCCCAGAGTCCGGTCTAGACCTGCTCTTTATGGAAAGACCTGGGAGATAAATAACATCCCAGAGTCCGGTCTAGACCTGCTCTTTATGGAAAGACCTGGGAGATAAATAACATCCCAGAGTCCGGTCTAGACCTGCTCTTTATGGAAAGACCTGGGAGATAAATAACATCCCAGAGTCCGGTCTAGACCTGCTCTTTATGGAAAGACCTGGGAGATAAATAACATCCCAGAGTCCGGTCTAGACCTGCTCTTTATGGAAAGACCTGGGAGATAAATAACATCCCAGAGTCCGGTCTAGACCTGCTCTTTATGGAAAGACCTGGGAGATAAATAACATCCCAGAGTCCGGTCTAGACCTGCTCTTTATGGAAAGACCTGGGAGATAAATAACATCCCAGAGTCCGGTCTAGACCTGCTCTTTATGGAAAGACCTGGGAGATAAATAACATCCCAGAGTCTGGTCTAGACCTGCTCTTTATGGAAAGACCTGGGAGATAAATAACATCCCAGAGTCCTGGTCTAGACCTGCTCTTTATGGAAAGACCTGGGAGATAAATAACATCCCAGAGTCCGGTCTAGACCTGCTCTTTATGGAAAGACCTGGGAGATAAATAACATCCCAGAGTCCGGTCTAGACCTGCTCTTTATGGAAAGACCTGGGAGATAAATAACATCCCAGAGTCCGGTCTAGACCTGCTCTTTATGGAAAGACCTGGGAGATAAATAACATCCCAGAGTCCGGTCTAGACCTGCTCTTTATGGAAAGACCTGGGAGATAAATAACATCCCAGAGTCCGGTCTAGACCTGCTCTTTATGGAAAGACCTGGGAGATAAATAACATCCCAGAGTCCGGTCTAGACCTGCTCTTTATGGAAAGACCTGGGAGATAAATAACATCCCAGAGTCCGGTCTAGACCTGCTCTTTATGGAAAGACCTGGGAGATAAATAACATCCCAGAGTCCGGTCTAGACCTGCTCTTTATGGAAAGACCTGGGAGATAAATAACATCCCAGAGTCCGGTCTAGACCTGCTCTTTATGGAAAGACCTGGGAGATAAATAACATCCCAGAGTCCGGTCTAGACCTGCTCTTTATGGAAAGACCTGGGAGATAAATAACATCCCAGAGTCCGGTCTAGACCTGCTCTTTATGAAAGACCTGGGAGATAAATAACATCCCAGAGTCCGGTCTAGACCTGCTCTTTATGGAAAGACCTGGGAGATAAATAACATCCCAGAGTCCGGTCTAGACCTGCTCTTTATGGAAAGACCTGGGAGATAAATAACATCCCAGAGTCCGGTCTAGACCTGCTCTTTATGGAAAGACCTGGGAGATAAATAACATCCCAGAGTCCGGTCTAGACCTGCTCTTTATGGAAAGACCTGGGAGATAAATAACATCCCAGAGTCCGGTCTAGACCTGCTCTTTATGGAAAGACCTGGGAGATAAATAACATCCCAGAGTCCGGTCTAGACCTGCTCTTTATGGAAAGACCTGGGAGATAAATAACATCCCAGAGTCCGGTCTAGACCTGCTCTTTATGGAAAGACCTGGGAGATAAATAACATCCCAGAGTCCGGTCTAGACCTGCTCTTTATGGAAAGACCTGGGAGATAAATAACATCCCAGAGTCCGGTCTAGACCTGCTCTTTATGGAAAGACCTGGGAGATAAATAACATCCCAGAGTCCTGGTCTAGACCTGCTCTTTATGAAAAAGCGCTATGAGATAACTGTTGTTATGATTTAGCGCTATATAAATAAAATTGAAATTGAAATTGAAATTGAAATCTCACTGTACGCCGCTATAGAGCTGAAGATCTAAGAAACTGTAGAGTTTCTTGTTTTCTTTAGACATTACAAAGCCATTTCAACAAGAACATTTCTGACACCAGGAGCAGACATTGACACAGATTTTTATTTTTTATTTTTTCAACATTTAGAGCCAGTGCATTTGTCCCCTCAATAAAAACATGAAAGTAGCAGAGGACTTTTATTTTGACGAATGTCAAGTAATAATCGATGTAACTCCAGTTCTATGAGTACGTGCAAAGCTTTCCAGGGGGCTATGCTATTGGGTGCCGAGGCGGAATGACAGTGTTGAATAATAGATGTCTTCAACATGAACATGAGGCGTTTTAGTGCAATCTGAGATTAGAAAACTGTTTTAGGCTACCAAGTACCGGGCAGAGAGGCAAGGGGGAGAAAAAAAGTTTTGAATCCTGCTGAAACCCATCTGGTCTATTAAAGTGCAGGGATTCATAAATTATGTCAAATTAATAAATATATCATAGCAGTGAATAGGTGCCACATGTACATTTAAAGCAGTTGCTCCCCCAAAATGGCACATATTGCTGCATAAATATTCACCAGAATGCATGAAATAAAGCATTGGATGCTCAAATATTCATCACCAGAGACTGAGGGATGGTGGATAATAATCCTAATGACTCTAAGTAGGAAAACAAGTAGAGTTGGAGATTTACCAGGAAAAAGAAACGCCAAATAAAACATTTCCTGGCAACACATTCTCACGAATGGGTTCGTATGATATCGTCCCGTTTTAAGTTTTACAAAATTAAAAACATGACGTGTTTTGGAGGTATTTACGCTTCTGATCTGAAAATGTCCCCGGATTTAGTCTGAGAAATCTGGTCACCTTAAGCTATATGTACAAATGGCTCTTGAGAAAAGCCTGTTCCTGGACAATCAACGATTGGTTGAGATGGTTTTTAAAAATATTTACATGAAAACAGTCAAATAAACTATATCCTCTGCAGCTCCTATGTATGAAGTGAATGGCGATGATGCTTTGAGCTCACTTGGCAGAATAAGTATAAGGATCTTTTATGTGTCGTCGCTGGATTTTGACATCGGAGAGCTGTGTCTTCTAAGAAAGGAGTGTTAGCGTTAGCTTACTGGCAGACTTAACCTCTGAAAATGAAACGCCGTCTACTCCACTCTTTGCTCTGTATGTGCGATTGCTCCCAGCGTGGCGGCGTCTTTCCCAGCCTGCTTTGCATATGACTGCAGGGTTCAGAATCAAAGAGAGAGGAAGTTATGAGACATGATGAAACGCTCACTGCCGCTTCTATCAGGACACCTGGGAGAGGTTTTACTGTATAACCTGCTCTCTTTGCATTTACACTTTAGACCAGGGGTCTTCAACGTTTTCCAGGCCAAGGACCCCCAAACTGATGGCGAGATGGAGCGGGGACCCCCTAATTATATATATTGTATAAAATTGTGTTATATCAAACTGGTCCTATAGTGCCATGTGTAAATGTACCTTGTTATTGTGCATTCAATACTAAGATACTCAAATAATACACAGGTTCATATATTCATGTTTTTAACATAACATAACACAATAAACTGATACCTGCCAAGATCAACAATGTTTGTCAATTGCATGTAATCATGCATAAAAGCTATTCAAATGGACATTTTTAAAACATAAACGGGGGTTTATGGAGAAAATTGAAGCAAAGTCTCTGATTGAAAATTGCAGGGGGAGGGGGGGGAATATAAAAAAAAGTCTAATCAACCAAAACTTTCGCGACCCCCATGCAGTACCTCCGCGGACCCCCTAGGGGTCGCGGACCCCCTGTTGAAGACCCCTGCTTTAGACGTTCGGCTGACGCGATGTTTCAGGGCGACTCGCAGGTGGGGGGTCGTCGTGCAGCTCAGGGACTCGTCGACAGAGCTGGCGGACTCACACCGGCTCCGACTGGTGACCTTTCAGCTTCTGGAAACACTCTTCAAAGTCTCTCTTCAAGAAACTATCTCACATTAATATATCTCTAAATAAACAGGAGCTATACTTTATCATTCTGGGTGTTCGACTCTGATATAAGACTATGAAAGGGTAAGTTTTTGTGTTAACCCGGACCCTTTTTCCCCATGTATTGGTGTTTTAAAATCTTTGAAATGGTCCAGTATTGAGCGAGAACGTGATTATCAGGCAGCAAATGTAATCCTATAGGAAAAATGTGCAGTTTCCGTCAACTAAGAGTTGTGTTTTTGCGACTGACAGACTCAGATTATTATTAATATAAGTGTCTGACAACATTATGGAAAGGGTCCCTACTGAGATAGACCTTTTTGCCATAACAGGTTGAAATTGCCAAACCCACCAGGCACAAAAACATAGGAAAATAGGGTTCATGTTGGAAAAAACAAAAAAACCAAGTGACCCTTTAAATGTATCCAATGAATTACTTTTTAATGAACTAAAACATCAACAGCCACTTCCTGTTACAACTTTGACCTGCTGTACTTTAGTCGTGTCTACACCGTCTCCTGTGCTTTAAATATGTTTGGGGACATTATTGTCTTTAATGAGATGACAGGAAATGAGTAGAGAAGGGGGTCAGCGCTCTGGCAGCTAAGTATTTGTTAGACGTTTCAGGGAGACTCTTCTGGAAAACACCCCCAGAAGTTGTTTGTTAAAGCAACAATTGCGACCTATATTTAGGTTCCTAGTGGCTACGCCCTCTAGTGGCCGTAGTAATTATGACGGGTAGCGAAGCAAGGAAGAAATACCAAGAAGCAGGGCTGTAGTACTCGAGTCCGGTCTTGGAGACTGTTTTTCTATGGTCTCGGACTTGTCTCAGACTCGCTAGTATTTGGACTCGGACTTGTCTCAGACTCGGACTTGTCTCGGACTCGCTAGTATTTGGACTCGGACTTGTCTCAGACTCGGACTTGTCTCGGACTCGCTAGTATTTGGAGTCGTACTGCTCGGTCTCGGCCACTGGTCTTGACCAATATGGCTTTTGGTCTGGACCGAGTCCAGGTGTCTTTATTATGTTGATAATAATATTGGAGGGAAAGTGAAACCCAAAATGATTGTCTTGATACTGTCATGCATAAGACCTTTTTATTCTGTCCTGGACTCGGACTCGAACCTCTTTGGACTCGGTCTTGTCTTGGACTCGAACCTCTTTGGACTCGGTCTTGTCTTGGACTCTAACCTCTTTGGACTCGAACCTCTTTGGACTCGGTCTTGTCTTGGACTCAAACCTCTTTGAACTCTGGTCTTGTCTTGGACTCGAACCTGTTTGGACTCGGTCTTGTCTTGGACTCAAACCTCTTTGGACGCGGTCTTGTCTTGGACTCAAACCTCTTTGGACTTGGTCTTGTCTTGGACTCAAACCTCTTTGGACTTAGTCTTGACATGGACTCGACTAATCCTGGTCTTGGACTTGTCTTGGACTCGACTAAGGTGGTCTTGACTGCAGCCCTGCCAAGAAGCAATATAAGAACGCCAAATTCAAATCAAACAAATGGAGGACTCTCACCTAGGAGAGAGTTCAAGTCCCATTTCAGGATAAAAATTAAACAAGGAGTTTGTTTTTTTAACGTAATGTCCAGCATCATGTTTACGTCACCTTCAGGAAGTGAAGTAAGTCTGATTTCAACCCTTGTGTTGTCCTCCCGGGTCAAAAAGATTAACGCGAGACTGGGAATGCGAGACTAACCCAGAGTGACACGCAGGCTCTCGACCTGGCTGATGAAGGGGGAAGGGAAGCATCGATGGGGAGTATTTGGGCTGTGGATGTTTGGGAGAGGGAGGTTTAGGAGCCAATGAGCGGGGCCTCACACTGTCAAAACAAGAGGAACAATACAGGTCCATTTTTGTTCCCTAAGGTACAAACTTAGCAAATGTTCCCTTAAAAGTACAAAAATGTATCTTGAAGGTACATTTCTGCACCTTCCATTGTACAGTGTGTACTTTCTGAGGTGTAAGGTACATATTTGTACCTTTAAGGTACATTATTGATCCTCAAAGGTATAATAATGTCCCTTAGAGGGTACAAACAGGCAGGGCTGTAGTCAAGACCACCTTAGTCAAGTCCAAGACAAGTCCAAGACCGGGACTAGTCGAGTCCAAGTCAAGACAGAGTCCAAAGAGGTTTGAGTCTGAGTCAAGACCGAGTCCAGGACAGAATAAAGGTCTTATGCATGACAGTATCAAGACAATCATTGTGGGTTTCCCTTTCCCTCCAATATTATTATCAACATAATAAAGACACCTGGACTCGGTCCAGACCAGAAGCCATATTGGGCAAGACCAGTGGCCGAGACCGAGACAAGTCCGAGTCCAAATACTAGCGAGTCCGAGACAAGTCCGAGACCATAGAAAAGCGGTCTTGAGTCCGGAATCAAGTCCAAGACTGGACTCGAGTACTACAGCCCTGCAAACAGCTAAGGTCCAAATGTGATTCTCTTATTCAAGGTACAACAATGTCCCTTTGAGGGTACCACCCCAGGGACAAGCTTTTGTTCCTTAAAGGTACTGTTTGGTACTTTTTTTGCAGTACAGAGCTCCAGAAAGTTCCTTCTCATCCAGCTGCCGATGTCCCGGAGGAGGGTGAACTGGATAATGTCTGTGATGGGGTGCTGGGGTTTACACCAACTCTCTGGGAGTACAGTTTGTCGGTCGCAGCACAAATGAGTCGAGCGATGCCAAAAGTTTTTAGCACCTGCCAAAGGATCTTTGGAGCCATACGCAGATATCAAAAAAAAGATTTAATGTTTGGCTCCAGCAAGCTATCAAAACCCCAAAACTGTATGTAGAAGCTTCCAGCATTACCAGCGCTGTGGACTCAGTGGCTGCAATTAAATTATAAGTTAAGTTTAATCAATTAAAGCGGTTCACTCATATGCTATGAAATTATAAATTTAACCAAAGTTGCATCTGCATGTTCATATTTAATATAAAAGTGAAAAGGTGCCCCTTTTCACGATCAATAATCTGCTTTTACACTCAAACTGCAGGAATATAAAACTAAAAAATGAGTAGATGGTAATTGAAATAAAGCAATGTACTGTACTGTACATTATAAAACATGCACTGGCAATTAAATCAACATAAACAAAGAAATGAATGAATAGTTACAAAATGATTTAAGAACAAATAGATGCAGTAGTACATGTTGTACTTTCTCTCTCTCTCTCTCTCTCTTTCTCTCTCTCTCTCTCTCTCTCTCTCTCTGTCTCTGTGTCTCTCTCACTCTTTCTCTTTCTGTTTCTCTTTCTCTTTCTCTTTCTCTTTCTCTTTCTCTCTCTTTCTCTCTCTGTGTCTCTCTGTCTCTTTCTCTCTCTGTCTCTCTCTCGTGTCTCTCTCTCTGTCTGTCTCTCTCTTTCTTTCTCTCTCTCTCTGTCTCTCTCTCTCTGTCTCTGTCTCTCTCTCTCTTTCTCTCTCTCTGTCTCTCTCTCTCTCTGTCTCTCTCTCTCTCTGTGTCTCTCTCTCTCTTTCTCTCTCTCTGTCTCTTTCTCTCTGTCTCTCTCTCTCTCTCTGTCTCTCTCTCTCTCTGTCTCTCTCTCTCTGTGTCTCTCTCTGTGTCTCTCTCTGTGTCTCTCTCTCTGTCTCTCTCTCTCTGTGTCTCTCTCTGTGTCTCTCTCTGTGTCTCTCTCTGTGTCTCTCTCTGTGTCTCTCTCTCTGTGTCTCTCTCTCTCTGTGTCTCTCTCTCTGTCTCTCTCTCTGTATCTTTCTCTTTCTCTCTCTTTGATGGAAAAACAGTTAAATTGAATATGACGTTTTGTAATTAACATACAAAGTGTTTCCAATGCAAAAAAAGTAAGAAAAGTAAATAATTATTTGCATGTTTATAAATGCTGGAAAGTAATATTTATGGTGATATAATAACATATTAGTTAGCTTATATTTCCATGTCGTGCCAAACATCTAACCCATTTTACATACAAGCTTAAAAAAACAATGCAAATATACAAAATAATACATAACCAAAAGAAAGATACTTGCACTTTAAATACTATATTTATGAGGTAAATTTCAAATAATTGGCTCACAGAACAGCAGAAGAAAGAGATAATAAAGCTAAAAAGTCAACATAATAATCTCAAACAGGGTCTTGTGATGTTTTGGGGGGAGTCAGCGTGAGGTGCTGCAGGACTTGGCTCGTTCACAGCTCCGTATTGTTGCAAAGGAGCGAGATGTATAAATACTCCGACAGCTTCCTGCTTTACCCCGCTGGGATTCAGCGTTTCAGCCGTCCCAGCTGAGCACACACCCAGACACAATACATCGTCCGGGACCGCCATGCAGAGCCCGGCGGACTGAGGGAGGCCTTCATGGAGGATTAACCCAAAACAAGTCTTCCTCATAGTTTATTCAGAGCGTGACAGAAGGACGCAGACATATTAGAGTCAGTTATGTTTTGAAAAACACGAGTTAATGAAGTCATGTCTGCAAATCTCCCCTCATAAGATAAAACAGGGTTGAAAAGCCATCAAAAGCCCCTTTAAGTAGTTGTATTACTACTGCAACTACTACATCTACAACAACTATACTTGCTGAGATAATAAAATAAACTTCTATGGCCTTCTTTTTCTCTGGATGTATTTGTTCACGTTTAACAAAGATAGGCCATACAACATTTTTTGTAATCATATCACATCCATACAGGGTTAGTAGTTTAAAGTAGTATACAGCTGTTAAAAAATTCTAATATTTATATATATATATTTTAAGCATTGGATTGGTATTCGGTATCGGCCCATACACAAAGTTCACGTATCGGAAACGGTTTCAGGAAGGAAAGACTGACTTACTGCTGGCATTACTACTGCTGATAAAATGCATTTAGAGCATTTTCTTTAAGCTGTTTTTTGAGCAAAGCTGTATTTGCAATAGTGAAGTGCAGTGCCCTGCCATGCCTTGCTAGTGCCCTGCTAGTGCCTTGCTATGCCCTGCAGTGCCCTGCTATGCCCTGCAGTGCCCTGCTACGTCCTGCTATGCCCTGCCACGTCCTGCTATGCCCTGCAGTGCCCTGCTACGTCCTGCTATGCCCTGCTACGTCCTGCTATGCCCTGCAGTGCCCTGCTACGTCCTGCTATGCCCTGCAGTGCCCTGCTACGTCCTGCTATGTCCTGCAGTGCCCTGCTATGTCCTGCAGTACCCTGCTATGTCCTGCAGTGCCCTGCTATGTCCTGCTATGCCCTGCTATGCCCTGCAGTGCCCTGCTATGTCCTGTAGTGCCCTGCTATGGCCTGCAGTGCCCTGATACGTCCTGCAGTGCCCTGCTATGTCCTGCAGTGCCCTGCTATGTCCTGCAGTGCCCTGCTATGTCCTGCAGTGCCCTGCTATGGCCTGCAGTGCCCTGATACGTCTTGCAGTGCCCTGCTATGTCCTGCAGTGCCCTGCTATGTCCTGCAGTGCCCTGCTCCGTCCTGCTATGCCCTGCTAGTGCCCTGCAGTGCTCTGCTATGCCCTGCAGTGCCCTGCTATGTCCTGCTAGTGCCCTGCTAGTGCCCTGCAGTGCTCTGCTATGCCCTGCTATGCCATGCAGTACCCTGCAATGTCCTGCTATGCCCTGCAGTGCCCTGCTATGTCCTGCTATGCCCTGCAGTGCCCTGCTATGTCCTGCTATGCCCTGCAGGGCACTCCTATGCCTTGCTATGCCCTGCAGGGCACTCCTATGTCCGGCATTTCCCTGCTACGTCCTGTAACATCCTGCAGTGCCCTGCCACGCCATGAACTACTACAACTATTTCTTGTCATAGTTCCGTTATCTTTATTGTGACTTTTATTGCCAATGTTCATCACATCCCCAACCGACACTGTCAGACACCGCCTACCAAGAGCCCGGGTCTGTCCCAGGCTTCTACCTAAAAGGGATTTTTTTCCTCGCCACTGTTGCACTAAATGCTCGCTCTTGGGGAAATTACTGGAATTGTTGGGGTTTTATAAATTATAGAGTGTGGTCTAGACCTACTCTATCTGTAAAGTGTCTTGAGATAACTCTTGTTATGATTTGATACTTTAAATAAAATTGAATTGAACATGCTTTTCATAAAAAGCTGAGTAGTAAACTATGTCAATATGTGTGTTATATAAAGTGAAAAGAATTAGAGATGTTCCGATACAAGCCTCCGATACTACCTAAAAGTTTATGCACTGATCCAAAACCACGCACTTTAGCCCCAAAGAAAATGTGACTGCCAAACTGGATGATAAAAGAAAGTTCAGCAGCGTTCATTGCTTGTGTTTGTTCATGTTTCTGAAAGAGTTTAACCTGAGCCAGGCCAACAATAAAGAGAGAAATCATATCACATCCACACACTGGTATCAGATTGGTACTCGGTATCGGCAAATACACAAGTTCAGGTATCGGAATCGAGTGTCAGGAGGTAAAATAATTTATGGGATTTCATATTTCAAAATAGAAGGCAGCATCGTGTAGAGCAGAGAGTCTGCTAACACAGATTGACATATTTTATGAGCATGAAACTAAAACAAATATGTGTGCTGTGGACATTACATCATGACTTGAGGGGAAATCCTGCCTGCGAAGGAGCAGCTGGCCAGAAAGAGAAACACTCTTTCAGTTTATGAAACACCAGCCATCCGTCGGTCTGCGTGTAGCTCCAGCGCTGCTGCAGACTGTGCAGAGCTGGAGGGGAGGACAGGACGTCCTCTCAGCCCATCTGATGTCTTTTTCAAAAGCTTCCACATGCACCCTCAGGGCTTTACTTTCAGAGTGGGTTTTAAGAAGATATTCCCCAGAAGAAAAAATGTTTCATAAGGCCTCGAGTGTTCCTGTTGAATGATGCATGCGAGGGAGGAAGAGTCTCTATATCCTCGATGCTGGGTTTTATTTTCTTCAGTTTTTTAAATCTTTATCTTGCCGGGTGCGCCAGTAACAGACACTGCACAGAGGAAATCAGCTGTTAAATTTTTAAATCCAACAGGAGGAACTCTATTTGACCAATTTCATTTCTTATAAAAGGATACAATGTGGAGTAGTCGTTTCACTCGCCATTCAGAGTCAATTCTAAAACAGATAACCTTCTGTGTAGTCTGGATCGACGACAAATGTAGCTCAGCGTAAAATTACAGTTATTTTTGGAATGTATGGTCAATAAACCTCCTTTATAGGAAATTATACCTAATGTTTGAGTTAGAAAAGCAGAAATTAGGAATTATTGAGACTAAAATTAAAGGAATGGATGTTGATGATAATCACAGACTGGAATATGTCAACTTTTACTCAATACTATTTCAAAAACACTTCAAAAACGTAAAGAAGAAATGTCTAAAGAGCATCAAAAACCTTTAAAAAAATTAAAAAAGAATAAAAAAACGTCCAAAGCGCAAACTCAATTCTTGATTGGCCAAATCAAATCATTCAACAAGCATTCGCCAAGGGGCAAGAACACTATAACGCCAACAAGATGGTTGTTACTTGTCAGACCCGGGCATCGGGCAACCAGGGGCGTCGGACTCAGGGGGCAAAGGGGATTGAGTACCCAGGGCCCTCATGTGAGGAGGGCCCAAAAAGATGCTAGCTGAATAGCTGTGGATGCGGGGAGGGGGCTTTCAAGAGGGTCCAGAATTTCGTGCTACGCCCCTGCGGGCAACCCTTACTGTTGTGAGGTTGTCCTGAGCTTGTTGAACCTGCTGTGTTGATCACTTATTGCCCCTTGTTGTTTACCTCGGCTTGAGGTTCTACAAGAACTATATTGTGTTCCCGTTACATGAACGACGAATAAAGCTACTTTAACGCCCTGTTTCCGCTGCTGCTTATACAGAAGCGCCATAACATCCTGCCTTGCTCAGAGGAACCTCGTCAGCAGAGGTTGAAGGGGAGCGAGAGCGAGAGTCGCGCTCCGTCTCCTTTTCCCCCGAGCCAATCTAACAGGCAGTTTGACAGTATTGTGTTACAGCACCACAAACTTTGAGGCTCGGAGAGAAGCGAAGGCTCTGGATGCACGCTGGGAAAATAAAAAATAAAAAAATAAAGCCTTTATTTTTATATTTAACAAACCAGAAATGTGTGAAACATGAAAGGCTGACAGAAAGTGGAATATCTGCAGATTCCATATGGAGGTGCTGATGGTGCGGCGCCTGCAGGAGGGGTCGCCTGTGGCAGCCACCGACTCTCTAACTCCTCAAATAACACACACACACACACACACACACATACACACACACACACACACACATACACACACACACACACACACACACACACACACACTTCACACACAAATCAACCTGCTCAACAACTTCTACAGTACTTTTGTGTTGATTTATTACATTTCTTGAAATAGTGTTTGCAAAAAGAACTATGCCAGTACACAGTTGCTAAAAAAAGGGTTGTTATTGTTGAAAAATCAAATCAAAATGTAGTTTTTATGTCTGTGCCTGTATTGATTTCCACTGGGTGCTCCAGTTTCCTCCCGCAGTCCAAAGACATGGAAGTTAAGTGCATTTGCAACTCCATAAAGTGTCCATAGGTGTTAATTTGAGTGTCTCTCCTCTCCTCCAGGTGCTGTTTCCCACTGTTTCCAGTCTTTATGCTATGCTAAGCTAAGCTTACCAGCTGTAGCCTTTGGACTAGTCTCGCATAGCCAGACCTTCCCCCACAGCGATGTGGAAGAGGGTCTGGGTAGTCCACACAGTAGTAGTAGTAGTAGTTTATTTGAACATGTAAAACATTAAAATAAAAAATATATACTGTATATACATACATTCATGCATACATGTATGTAATTAAAATGACAGATAAATAAGGTCATGTACTTCTCAGCACAATCTTCCAAAATGATGAGGAAAGTCATTCAAACAAAAAATTCCCATGTTCAAAAAGGAGTCAGAAGAAGTTCATAAACAACTTATCAGGTCCGACCCCCTTTCTCTACTTTTATCCTTTAGTAAACACCAAATCTTATGCTTCACTTATTTACACATCATATGCAGATGCATACACACCTACACACATTTCTTTTCTTCCCTTTCATCTTCTTTCTATACCCTCTATCTATAGCAGATTAAATAATAACACATCCATACTAGACTTAGTATATAGATATATTAGTATATAGATGCCAAGAAACCATACAGTCATTATACAATATTATCACATTAAATCCTTTTCGTATCCCTTTAATATGCTGTGTGAATGCAGGATGTGTGAAAAATGTGCTCTGGTTTATCGTCTTTAAACCAATCACAATCATCTTGGGCGGTACTAAGCGCCGGACAGAGCCACGGTGCCGCTGCTAAATAGTCTCGGGAAGGAACTTGTTTTAGTGGAACATGTGTACAAAAGTAGTTTTAGTCGTCAACAGAAACCTCAGATTGGACAGATAGTCTAGCTAGCTGTCTGGATTTACCCTGCAGAGATCTGAGGACCAGGTAACCATAGTCCTCAGATTGGACAGATAGTCTAGCTAGCTGTCTGGATTTACCCTGCAGATATCTGAGGACCAGGTAACCATAGTCCTCAGATTGGACAAATAGTCTAGCCAGCTGTCCGGATTTACCCTGCAGATATCTGAGGACCAGGTAACCATAGTCCTCAGATTGGACAGATAGTCTAGCTAGCTGTCTGGATTTACCCTACAGAGACCTGAGGACCAGGTAACCATAGTCCTCAGATTGGACAGATAGTCTAGCTAGCTGTCTGGATTTACCCTACAGAGACCTGAAGACCAGGTAACCATAGTCCTCAGATTGGACAAATAGTCTAGCTAGCTGTCTGGATTTACCCTGCAGATATCTGAGGACCAGGTAACCATAGTCCTCAGATTGGACAGATAGTCTAGCTAGCTGTCTGGATTTACCCTACAGAGACCTGAGGACCAGGTAACCATAGTCCTCAGATTGGACAAATAGTCTAGCTAGCTGTCTGGATTTACCCTACAGAGACCTGAGGACCAGGTAACCATAGTCCTCAGATTGGACAGATAGTCTAGCTAGCTGTCTGGATTTACCCTACAGAGACCTGAGGACCAGGTAACCATAGTCCTCAGATTGGACAGATAGTCTAGCTAGCTGTCTGGATTTACCCTACAGAGACCTGAAGACCAGGTAACCATAGTCCTCAGATTGGACAAATAGTCTAGCTAGCTGTCTGGATTTACCCTGCAGATATCTGAGGACCAGGTAACCATAGTCCTCAGATTGGACAGATAGTCTAGCTAGCTGTCTGGATTTACCCTGCAGATATCTGAGGACCAGGTAACCATAGTCCTCAGATTGGACAGATAGTCTAGCTAGCTGTCTGGATTTACCCTACAGAGACCTGAGGACCAGGTAACCATAGTCCTCAGATTGGACAAATAGTCTAGCTAGCTGTCTGGATTTACCCTGCAGAGACCTGAGGACCAGGTAACCATAGTCCTCAGATTGGACAAATAGTCTAGCTAGCTGTCTGGATTTACCCTGCAGATATCTGAGGACCAGGTAACCATAGTCCTCAGATTGGACAGATAGTCTAGCTAGCTGTCTGGATTTACCCTGCAGAGATCTGAGGACCAGGTAACCATAGTCCTCAGATTGGACAGATAGTCTAGCTAGCTGTCTGGATTTACCCTGCAGAGATCTGAGGACCAGGTAACCATAGTCCTCAGATTGGACAGATAGTCTAGCTAGCTGTCTGGATTTACCCTGCAGATATCTGAGGACCAGGTAACCATAGTCCTCAGATTGGACAAATAGTCTAGCTAGCTGTCTGGATTTACCCTGCAGATATCTGAGGACCAGGTAACCATAGTCCTCAGATTGGACAGATAGTCTAGCTAGCTGTCTGGATTTACCCTACAGAGACCTGAGGACCAGGTAACCATAGTCCTCAGATTGGACAGATAG